>JAAGKR010000831.1:95418-138330 GCA_011419295.1 Clarias macrocephalus
TGAAACGCTTTTACGTTAACTGAACATAGCTTCAATAAAAATGATACTACATAAATGTATCTCGCTCAGGTCCGGACAGCCATATGAATCAACTGCAGTGCCGTAAGGTAACAAATGTGCAAATGAATTCCACTGGTGCATATTTTCATTATGACTCGAAGCCCTTTTGTATCTTGTAGTCACTGATCTGTAGTTTTAGCAGAGTAAGTCTGAGTATACACCGGATGAGTCAAATGAGCAAATAAACACATGGTTTTCTTTAATTCATGTGCAGTTTCAGGTGTTTTACCTTAAAAATGCAGGAAAACAGGACGATGTCAGTGCAAATTTATTAATTTCATGCTTTCAGGCTGATTTAATGAAGCTTGAAGCCTCTTCCGGAGCAGCAATTGTATGTGCAAATTAATATGAGTAAACAGCTGGTAATAAATTTGGAAAGACCATTTCTACATTTTGATGGGTAAATGAAAACTATTAATTTGATTTAATTTTTATTTATCTCAAAATAATAATAATAATAATAATAATAATAATAATAATAATAATAATAATAATAATAATAATAATAATAATAATAATAATATTTGCTGCATGCAGTGGGAGAACCTGTAACTTATTTTATATATATATATATATATATATATATATATATATATATATATATATTTTTTTTTTTTTTTGGCTTAGATGATTCAGATAATCAAACTCATTTTTAATATTACACAAATATACCCCTTGAACTTTTCCACAGTTACAGCCACACATTTATTGGGATTTTATGTGATATACCAACACATAATGTTTTTATGTGGCATACGATTGTGAAGTTGAAGAAAAATTATAAATGGTTTTCAAAATATTTACAAATAAATTTCTGAAAAGTGTGGCATGCTTTTGTATTTAGTCCCCTGAGTAAAAACCTTTTGCTGCAAGTCTTTTGGAGTTTGCTACTACCAGCTTTGCAAATTTAGAGAGTGAAATTTTTGCCCATTTTTCTTCGCAAAATACAAGCTCAGTCAGACTGGATGGAGAGCATCTGTGAACAGCAACTTTCAAGTATGGCCACAGATTCCATTTAGGTCTGAACTTTGACTGGGCAACTCTAACATATGAATATGCTTTGATCTAAACCATTCCATTGCAGCTCTTGTTTTGGGTCGTTGTACTGCTAGAAGGTGAACTTCTGTCCCAGTCTCATGTCTTCTGCAGACTCTAACAGGTTTTCTTCTAAGATTGCCCTGTATTGGGCTCTATCCATTTTCTCACCAACTCTGAACAGCTTTCCAGTTCCTGCTGAAGAAAAGCATGCCCACAACATGATGCTGCCACCATCATGTTTCACAGTGGGGATGGTGGGGTTCTCCCACCTGAGCTGTGGATCTCTGCAGCTCCCCCAGAGTTATCATGGGCTTCTTGGCTGCTTCTCTGATTAATGCCCAGCCTGTTAGGTTAGTTGGACGGTCATTTCTTGGTAGGTTTCCAGTTGTGCCATACTTACAGTACAGACCAAAAGTTTGGATACACCTTCTCATTCAAAGAGTTTGAATTTGTATTATGGCAAGAAAAAAGCAGCTAAGTAAAGAAAAACGAGTGGCCATCATTACTTTAAGAAATGAAGGTCAGTCAGTCCGAAAAATTGGGAAATTTTGAAAGTGTCCCCAAGTGCAGTCACAAAAACCATCAAGCGCTACAAAGAAACTGGCTCACATACGGACCGCCCCAAGAAAGGAAGACCAAGAGTCACGTCTGCTGCGGAGGATAAGTTCATCCGAGTCACCAGCCTCAGAAATCGCAGGTTAACAGCAGCTCAGATCAGAGAGCAGGTCAATGCCACACAGAGTTCTAGCAGCAGACACATCTCTAGAACAACTGTTAAGAGGAGACTGTGTGAATCAGGTCTTCATGGTAGAAGAGACGCGTTTGGGCTAAAGAACACAATAAAGAACACAATAAAGAAAACTCTTTGAATGAGAAGGTATGTCCAAACTTTTGGTCTGTACTGTATAACCTAACCACTCTTTAACCCTCCTATTATCTGTGGAGTAATTTTGACCAAATTCAATGTTTAAACCCTCAAAATAAATGACTGAAATATTCTTTTGCTATATATTCAGTGTCTTTTATACATAAACTTGGGTAACAATTTTAATTATTATTATTATTATTATTATTATTATTATTATTTTGTGGAGGTTGAAATTGCTGGGGTCAAATTGACCCCAAAGATAAAAGATGTTAGTAAATTTGAATGTAACTGGATGGTTAAACGTCTCTCAACTTTATTCCTGACCTGTCTGGTGTGTTCCTCGGGCTTGATGTTGTTCGTTCAATAACGAATCTCTGAGGGCTTTACAGAACCCCTGTATTTATACTGTATTTATACTAGAACTCTATTTGGACTCTATTGGACTGAGTGGACTCTATTTACTAATTAGATGACTTCTGAAGGCAATTGGTTCCACTGCATTTTAGTTAGTGGTATCAGAGTAAAGAGGGGTTAAATATAAATACACATCACACTTTTCAGATTTTTATTTGTAAAAAAAAAAAAAGAAGTTGAAAACCATTTATGATTTTCCTTCCACTTCACAATTATGCTCCACTTTGTGTTGGTCAGTTACATAAAATCCCAATAAAATACATTTACATTTGTGCTTGTAACATGAGAAAATGTGGAAAGGTTTCAGGGGTATGAATACTTTGCAAGTAAATCCGAGTAAACACAAAATGCAGTTTTTAAATGATGATTTAATTTATTAAGGGAAAAAAGCTGTCCAAACCTACCTGGTCCTATGTGGAAAAGTAAATGCCGCAAAACCTGATAAACCTGATAAAGCTGTTTTTTTTCTTAATAAATGTACTTGTCGCTTTAAAAATGCACTTTGTATTTACTCAGGGAAACTTTATGTAATATTGAAATTTGTTTGATCATTTAAAGTAAGTTTACCTCAGGGTCTGTGTACTCTACATGTAAATATAAGTAATTTATATTAGTAATTCTGATCTATTATCTCATATTCACCTTTTACACACATCTCAAACCCAAATGGCTTAAATGTATAGCAAAAGCAAAGTTATTGCCTTTGCCACTCTGATAATTTCATAGTGGAATATATGGATTTGGTCCCCACTTTGCTGCTATGACTGCATTTCCACTAGATTTTAGGATGTTGCTGTCTCTCCCCATTTAGCCACAATAGCATTATGAGAACCTGATTTTGGATAAGGAGGCCTGGTGTGCATTTGGCTACAAGTCATCCCAAAAGTGTTCAGAATGGTTGTGGTCAGGGCCCTGTGCAGGTTACTCAAGTTCTTTCTCGATATTGTCAAATCATGTCTTCATTGACCTTGCTTTGTGCAGATGACTCAGATGGTCATACTGGAACATGTTTATGGTAGGACCATTAGTTCAAAGAACTAAGGGAAATCCTAACGCTTCAACATACAAAAACTTTATGAGTAATTTTGTGCTTCATTCACTTTGTTAATAGTTTGGGGCTCCCTCATATGGGTGTGATGGTTAGGTGTCCACATACTTTGGCCAAACAGCATATAAATATACATTTACTGCCTACTTTATTAACAACACCTGTACACCTACAAATTCATGCAGTTATATAATCATCCAATTGTGTCTTAGCAGCATGATGAGAAAAACACATATTCAAAGAGCTACTAATATTCATATCCAAACGCTGTTACTTTAACCCATTCCTTTATTTGATCTGCCTATGAGGTACCGACATCCATGATTAACCATGATTGAGCTCATTTGATTTTTACACACAACAGTTTCTAGTAGAGAACAGGAGCACAGACAGATTGTTTGGGCCAGCAAGGGGATGTACAGTAGTAACTCATATTGTCACTCATACAACTCTTACACTGGGGAGATTTACAATGTATTGGGTTCCGTCTAAGAACTAAGAAATAGGAACGGGAAACGTTCAGTTTCAGTGAGTCTGTACTCATGATGGTATTAGATTCTTGTTCCTGGCTGAAAGGATTAGAACGTGAAGTGGCTTCCTGCTGTTGTAGCCCATCCACCTTATGTGACGCCTTTTCTGCTCACCACAGTTGTAAAGAGTGCTTATTTGAGTTACTACAGACTTTCAGCAGAAACAACTCTGGTTATTCGCCCCTGATCTCTCTAATGGACATGTTTTTAGCCTACATTGTCACAGCAGCTACACACATTATACACACATATTACATATACCATGATTAGTCATGATGTTAACGCCAAAAACGATAATATTGATTATCTGTTTTTATTTCTGTATTATACAGCATTAAACTGGCGACAGGATCATGAGTACCCAAGGCTCATTTATGCCTGTGGGGACCAAAGGCTACCCTGTCCCGTCTGATCCCACAGAAGAGCCAATGCAGCATAAATCGTGGAAAAAAGGCAATGCTGTCCACAATAGAAAGACACCAAAAACAGCCAGCACACCACAGCCGGCCAGTTCATTTTCTTTCATAATTTATTTTAAAAAGTGAAATTGTTATAGATTCTCTATACATAACATTTAAGGTAAAATATAAATTTTGATGATTATGGCTTACAGCTTATGAAAATAAAATATCCAGTAAATTCAAATATTAGAAGACTTCCTAATATAATAAATGAATAAATAAATAAGGCAGCAAAGGTCAGCAAATCAGTTAGTGGTAGTTTTGAAACAGTGTACAGGTGCTTCTGCTGGAAAAAGAAATGGGCATCTCCATTAAATTTGTCAGTAGACAGAGGCATGAAGTGCGCCAAAAACTTTCACTTTCAATTCGATGAGGCGCCACTCTTCCTCCAGACTCTGGGAACTTCGGTTAGGGTTAGTTATTTCTAAATGAAATGGAACATTTACGTTCATGTCAAAAAATTACCCGGGCCATTGAGCAATGATTCAGTTTGGTAAGATGTTTCTGACATTGTCTTTGGATCAAGAATGGCTTGACACTAGAAATGCAACAGTCTGAAGCACTCCCAAAGACTTGAATCAACTTTGCTTCTTAAGGCTGCAGTCATCCCTGTTGCTTGTGCACCCTTACCCATGACACACTCCCTTTCAGTAAACTCAGTAAATGGATATGCTCCAATACAGCACCTTCTGTGGAACACACTCCTTGTGGAGAATGTCGATGAAGGTCTTCTGGACAACAGTCAAGTCAGCAGTCTTACGTGTGCTTGTACTGAACTAAACTGAGTCATACACTGTATTTATACTGTATGAATATGAGTATAAGTAATTTACTCACATTTAAAATGAAATATTCTAATATTTTGACACAACAGATTATGGCTCATTAAAATTTAAACAAAAAAAGGGCATGGAATATTTCGCTTTATGTGTAATGAATCTAGAATATACTACAGTATACTAGCTCTTCTGTTGGATCAGACTACATGGACCAGGGTTCACTTCACACATGCATCAGTGAGCCTTGGCCGCCCATGACCCCACCACCGGATTACCAGTTTTCCTTCCTTGGACCACTTTGATAGGTCCTGGTTACTTTATAAGGGTCTTCCCAAAACTGCTGCAAAAAAAAACTGGCAACACAATTGTTCGGAATCTAATGGCCTCGACTGAGGTCCATACAGGCATAGTTTACCAAGGTTGTGTGGAAAATTTTAAGTGGCCTACACAAACCCCTTATTTAACCCTAATAAATACCTTTGGGATGAAGCACTGAAACCCTAACTTTACACTAGGCCTTTTTGCTGAACTTCTTTTGCTTTTGTGGGCACACATCATACTGGTCCAAAATCTAGTGGAAAATCTTCCCAAAAGGGTGGCGTATTTTATATCAGCAAGCGGCAACAACTAATTTTAATGTCCTTGATTTTGGAATTGGATGTTTAGTACACACATGTGTATGTTTACACTGAATGAAATAATATGTGAAAAAACTGAAACAATAATTTTAGCTTTTTAATTTAAATATTTTTGCCTTTATTCAAATTCCCCATTTAGCTGTCAATGAACATTAGCTTACTGTTCATATAATGTCATTTTAAACCCCACAGTGGGCAACTTATCATACATTGATATAGAGAGAAGCTGCAGGCCAATTAACATCTGTTTCTGGGCCAGACTGCAATAGCAGTTCCTGCATGTTTGATAACTTGCAGTCTGTATCAGTCTCACACAGGCAGTGAGTCGTCCTCCAACAGCAGGAAGGAGATGTTGCCCAAGCCCATCACCATAGTGACTAGTGAGTCCTCCTCCACTTGCTTTGTCCTCTCTGCAGCAGAAGAGTTTGGTTATGGAGAAGGCCATGCCATCACTACTCAGACCCCTGCCCAGGTATTTTAATTCTTTTATGTGCTTCTTACGGAATTTAGAGTAAATATGCATTGGCAAGTTTATATGGACCAAAGCTTATATGATGTAAAATAATTGAGAAAAATATGTACATTCAAGTCCAAGAAATTCGGACCAAGGAAAGTTTTTGACAATAGGCCTCCATACACTACCACTTTGAATTTGAAATAACATTCAAGATGTGTATGAGGCTTAAACTGACCAGGATTTTCATCCAGACTTTTAGGGCAATCTTTCTGCTTGTCTGTATGAAAATGGTTGTAAGTCCTGAAATGGTTAAGACCACACTTTTATCACCCTTGAATTAAAGCTGAAAGTCTTGACTTCTGTCACATCTTGAATGTTTCATTTCAAATTAAATGTGGTATACAAAGGTCAAATGCCAAAAATCATAACTTTGCTCCAAAAGTTATGGACCTGACTGTATATAAGTAAGAAATGGCTTTCTGTGTTAAAATATTGTATATTTCTTTTATCGGTGAAGTTCCAGGCAACTTTAGCTACTTATATTTCTGCCCTAATTTATGATTATCTGTTTCCTTCAACCATCATTTGCTTTTCTTTAGGGCCATAGGCGGTCCTGCCAGCACCAGCTTTCTCAAGTATCTGCTGTGTTGAACCCTCCAGCCCCTCCTCCCCCTCCTCCTGCTCCACCTACCCCACCTCTAGCACCCCCAGCCTCCTCACCCTTGTCCCCTCTCTCGCCTACAATGTCCTTGCTGGAAGAAGGTGACCTACGCAGTATTGATCCGTGCAAGGACTTATGGGGCTCAAGGGGTTATGAGGACTACCGACGTGCTGGGGCCACACGGACCAAAGTTGGAGGTCTGACAGGAGGTGTTATGGTAGGAAGTGGACCAGACAAGTCAGAACTGTGTGTGGTGCATTTTGAGAAAGAACTGGCAGGTGTAGGCACTACAGGCTGTGAGGTCACTGTTATGCTGGACACCAAAGGCTCTCGGCGACACTCCTCTTCACCCACCTGTATGCCTAATGCCATGTCTGGAGCATCACCTGCAAGCGGCTCCCCACAAGAGATGGGGAAAATCTCACCCTCTCCATGCTGCATTCATACTTCACTTGCCACACCCCGTTCTCGGACTCGCAAGAGAGGGGGCAGTGGGACCAGTGGGGGTGGAGATGCCATCTCACCTGATGATGACAGCCCATGTCCACAAGGCTCGTCCTCCTGCTCATCACGCTGTGTGTACTGTCGCTCGGTGTTTAGTGCCTCAGAGAATGGACGTGGCCGCTGTCGGGATGCTCCGGATCCAGCTCTACACTGCCTACGCCAGTGGACGTGTGTATGGTGTGCTGAAAGCCTGCTCTACCACTGCATGTCAGACTCTGAAGGAGAGTTCTGGGAGCCATGTTCATGTGAAGACTCACTGGGCCGTAGGCCACACCCACTTTGCTGTGCTGGCTGGATGGCACTGCTGGCACTTTCACTGTTTGTGCCCTGCATGTGCTGCTACCTGCCCCTGCGGGCATGCCTGCGCTGTGGAGAGAGATGTGGCTGCTGTGGTGGAAAGCACAAGGCTGTGCGGTGAGATCTGGCTTTGGGAGGAGCTGAGGCCAGGAAAAGGCTGAGAGGAGAGGAAAGGAGGAACACTCTT
The DNA here is from genome assembly GCA_011419295.1 of Clarias macrocephalus. Taxonomy (NCBI): domain Eukaryota; kingdom Metazoa; phylum Chordata; class Actinopteri; order Siluriformes; family Clariidae; genus Clarias; species Clarias macrocephalus. The sequence continues at coordinate 103,361 of JAAGKR010000831.1, forward strand.
TTTCTTTTAAAGAATAGGTTAAATATTCTTTAATGGATTTAAGCTAGATCTCTTAAACTATCATTAAAAAGCCCCTTTCCCCATAATCCTTTGCTGCATTCCATCTGTACTCTGCCAGAACCCTTAATGGTGGTGCCAAAACATAATGCACTGGCAGCTTTGCATTGTGACCTTCAGAGAGACTCAAAGATGCAGAAAGATGGCTCTCGCCGCCAGCTTCTCTCATCTCCGACTGACTGTTGTTTAGGCTCACAGAACGTGGATGGTGAAAACAACAACATGTAAAGCTAGGTTAGATTTTTTGTTGTTGTTTTTAGGAGGACAATACACGGCAAAATTACAAAATGTATAATATATGTTAATTTCCTTGACATTAAGAAGTTTTTGTTTTATTTATTATTTTACATGCTCCCCTTTTACTGAGTTTAGCCTCAATGTTTCACCCAGATTAGAGAGAGAAAATATACAGAAAGAAACATAGACAAAATTACAGACACATTGACATACAGGAGCACATTGAGTCATCAGTGTGTCTTTGGAGCAGTTTCAGGAAAAGACAAGTAAGAGAGCACTGTTCAAGAAGAATTATGATTTGATGTAGGAATGATTATTTTATGTTAAAACAAAGGGTAAAAGAGTGCTTATGGGTAGGATCACCAAAATTACAATGAACAAACAGCGCACTCTTCAGAAAAGAAAGTTGTATTGTATTTTTTTATGGTCAGAAAACAAACCTGTTTTGAAACTGCAAAAGAGAATAACATACCAAAATTACAGAAATTGGCTTTGATGTGCAATGTAAAATGTAACAACGAAAAAATATATAGGAATCTGTTGACAAAATTCACTGGGGCCAGATAAAATTCAGGCTTGTCAAAGAGGACAGCAAATATTAGTGTAAAAAGTTGAAAGTTAAAATCGGTTATGGTACAGAATCAAACTCCAAGCTATTCAGTCTGCTTAGTAAGTCTGTATCTGCATATGAAGAAACTATTAATTGGTTTTGTTTAATGTGTGTACAAAATCCCACAGAAGTTGGTTGGCCAGTTTTAGTGCCAATTTGTTCAATATTGCACAACTGTCACAGTAATCAATTGCAAAGTGACCTTTTTATAAAACTAGTCCTATATAATTTAAGCTGAATGGATCCTGTTTTGCAGTGATTGTTCTAGCATGATCCTCTATTGTATTTAATTAGAATTGTCTTATTTTATACAAAATTTTATGATTAAGAATATAATTTTTTTTAATACAGACCACGGTCTTTTTGCAACTGAATACAATGTACAAAAATGCTACTCACATTAATGAATTTAGACAAATCAGATTAAAAAAAAAAAAAACACTGCCTCTGATCACAGACTGAACCTCATAGCTTATAATGTGTATCTGATGGGACAGGCTTTAAAATATTTATAATATTTACAAGCTGCTATTTTTACCCCGCTCTCCCCACCTAACTATTATCGTTTTACCTCTTCTGCTGTGGAACCTCACCAATCCAACCCCAATACAGATTTTGAGGTACAGTTTCAGAGACAGAAAAATCAGTGTGATGCAATGTATGCTGTGTACATATTTTGATATGACACTTGAGACAATGCTTAAATAGTATCCACTTACTGAATCAGTAAAATTACACATTAACTCCTGATTGGAAGCACTTTATAGTTAACTAAAGTTTGTAAAATGTAATATATTACAAGAAAACAAAGACAAATCACATGACTACCTGCTAACACTTTTCCCTATCTAAGTGAGACCATCAACAGTTTCACTGCTAACTAGTTCTTGATATTTCCTTGTTGAGTTTCCCTTCCATGCACCATTCATTCATATTGATAAATGTGCCTTTTGATTTGATTAATCAATAACATAGTTTTACAGTACACAAGAACTAAGTACTACAACTATGTTCACAAGTACTTAATTTTGGGGTCTTTTATTTCAGCCATTGTGCATATTTTAATATGTATTGACTCATTTGAAAAATCATTGAGGAAAAAAATGTTTATTTATTTAATGAGATATTTATTCTAATTATTTTTGGAGACAGGTTTTTATTCCTGTGCTGTCTGACTTCTCTGACTCTGTGCCAATGTGCTGCTTTGTTGTGTTACATATTGTGGGTTTGTATCCTTAATTAAACCCTCATTCTATATTTTAATGAAACATAGGATATTTGAATCTTACAATCCATGTCTTGTATCTTCAGGCAGATGGTCATATCATCGACAGGAAAAAAAAAAGGGTTTCAGCCTTGCTGTAACTAGTGAGAAACCTTTTGAACAATATCATATTCAAGTATTAAATTCAACAGGGTTTGGGTTTTTTTTTTTTGGGTTTTTAAACCCTCAAAACAGTTATTAGAAATGTGAGCAACTTATCACTGACAAGGGATGTTCAGTTGCCCTGTCCATCAAAGGTTTTGAAAGGTGACCCTCAAGGTTATGTTCCTCACTAGCACCACCTGCTGGAAAACAGTCAGTATTTTCAGGCGTTACATATAGTGGAAATGGCTACATAACATTGAGTGTTGATTTAAAAAAAAAAAAAAAAAAAAAAAAAGCACATGCGGTAAAATAATTCCAGTCCATTTTATTTAGTCTAAAAATATAATGGAGTGGATTATACTTTACAAATCCACATACCTATTTTATGTACACATATCTATATGTTTCTGAAGTACACAATTATTTTTTAACAAAAATCTTCAAAAAGAAAAACGTTAGAACTCCTTCTGGTACACAGGCGTAGGAAGAACTCAGGACTGGTGTTGACGCTTGTGTTTTAGAATCTCAGTGGAGGTCAGGGTTAGATCTTTCTTACAGATATTACAGTGGTAGAGTCTAGTCAGATTAGACAAGGACTCAGACTTTACTACGTCAGCCTCTGTGGAAGCAGATAAAAATAATGAAAGTGAGCAGATTAAAGTCTTCATAACAACCTGGCAATCCAAACATATATGTTTAATGTACAGTGGAACCTTGGAATGCGAGCATAATTCGTTCCCAAAGCGGGCTCGTATATCGAATAAGCAATAATTGAAACTCAAATTATTCGTTTCACAGCCACAAAAAAATAATACATAAAAATTTATAATAAATTAATAACAACTAATACAAAATATAAAGGAAAAATAAAACAAAAATAAAATAAATTTAGTTTTATTTTTACCTTTAGTAAAAATAAATCCCGACAGGTAAGTGTTTCTCTCTATGCACGCAGATTATGTAAATGTGTGTGTGTGTAGCTAAAGTAAGATGTAAAGTAAGGAGATGAGGAATTAGACCCTCCCCTCTCCCTTTTCCCGTCTTACACAGTAACCCTTCCTCCTCTTTTATTTGAGCTTCACACACACGTGAATACACACACACATTAATGTAAACACTGTTTTATCGGGAAAATAAACAAGAAGAGGAGGGTTGTGTGTGTGTGAAGGCGAGAGGAGGAGGAGTGTGTCTCCAATAACGCGTGTGCACACAAAGTGCAGGCTGATACAGAGAGAAAGAGAAAATAGATCTTTAACCGCCCTGATGAGACTTGCTTTTGGTTTACAGGCGCGCACTCATGTTATAATAAATAGTAAACACGCTGTACACACACATACAAACAAAATAAAAGAGACTTTACACACGTGACCACAGTGTTTATAGTAAACAGTAAACGCGTACCCAGCAGAAATATATGCATAATATATGATACTCGGTACTCGTAAACCAAGACTTGTTAATTTTTCAAGTTTTTTTTTATTTTTTATCTTTGCTCGTCTTGCGGAACACTCGCAAACCGCGTTACTCGCAATCCAAGGTTCCAAATCATGCATCGGGCTGTCTTACCTTCCTCAGTGTGTTGCTCCTCTAATGGCTTACAAGTGGCCTGATGCTGCATTTGCTCCAGGGGGGTGAAAGGCATGTGCAGTTCACAGTGTGGGCAAGTCCAAAATGTCCGCAAACACTCACTGTACAAGTCTTTGGAGTCCTTAATAGAACACAGACACACAAACAAATTGACCTAGAAACTAAGCTAACGAACGCATTGGTCAAAGTTAATTTTAAGGTCAGTCACCAGTAGTGTGTCTAAATTAAGTCCCTAGGTAACCAGATTACACAAAGAATTGTGAATACTGTGCAAAGCCAATCCAGTGTACATTACTTTAAAAAGTATGTACTATAAAGTGATAGGGATAAAATTCATATAAATTGCAAACTTTAATAAAAAACACTTGGTTTACAACCACACTTGTTTGTGGTGTATTTAATACAAAAAAGGTTTGATACTTTTTAAATTTAGGATATTAGGGAATTTGTATGGTTTAAATTGTTTATGTAATGCCAGATCATAATGATATCTTTCTGGAGGACTCCTTAGCAAGTGTTGTTTGAATTCGGTCAGGTGTACAGTCCGTGCCCAACATAAATTTTTATATACACAGAATATAGAATTCATAATTATACATTGTGTCCATAGGTGTTTGGACAATAAGAAAATCATACGCTACTTCATAACGGATTTAAAATAAAGCGATCAATATGTGGATTCAGCTTTAAAATACTGCATTAATATTTTATGAATCAACCCCCTTTTTCACATAGTCACCCAGTTTTCATAGGCTTAAGAGGGATCAGACAATTCGAACACAGAATAAAAACTGGTCAAATCAACAATTTGGTACATTCTTAAAATGAAAGAATAAACTGGTGAGTTCAGCCACACTAAAAGGCTTGGAAGACCATGGAAGACGACTAAAGTGGATGCTCATACATAATTATTTCCTTGGAGTAGCATAACCTCTTTACAAAATCTAACCAGGTCAAGAACATTCTCAGGTGGTAGCGCTTTCTCTGTAAAAGGCTACAATCAAAATACAACTTCATGAATATAAATAGAGAGGGTCTATATCAAGATGCGAACCACTAGTAACACTCAAGGACAAAAATGCCAGATTAGTCTTTGCTCAAATGCATATAAAATGAATGCTCAGTCATTTTGACAGATGAATTCAAGATTAAGTTATACCACAATGACGGTATAAAGGAAGGAAAGGAAGGGCTCATAATCCAAAGCATGCCATGTAATTGGTCATGGGAGAGGTAGTGCACTGGCATGGGTGTGTATGGCTTCCAGGGAAAATAGCTCACGTGGGGTTTATTGTTGTGACAGTTGATAGAACTAGCAGAATGAATACTCAAATGTACAGCACTATACATTTTGCCACAAAACTGATAGGATGGTACTTCACAGTAAAGATGGAAAAACGCTATGAAAGCAACCCAAATGCCAGTCTACTTGACCTCATCCCAGTTGAGCATGCTTTTCACTTTAAGAAGAAAAGCTAAAGGCAGAAAGACCCCTAAACAAGCCACAACTGCAGTAAAGGAACAGCAAAAAATCTGGGAGGAAACTCAGTGTTTGGTGATGTACTGTACATTAAAAAAGAATTCCTGTATTTAGCATAATGTTATGTTAATTACTTTTTTTATCTTGATTGTTTCTTTTCAGATTAATTGTTGTGGTATACAAAAACAAAAGTATCAAAAACATTTGTCCAAACATTTATGGACCCAACTATAAACACAAATTTTAGACAAAATGTGGGATTCACACTAGGGCGTTATTGTGGGACTTGACTGTAAAGTAAAAATGTTAAATCGTAAGGTATGCACTCTATAAAGTAATGTATCCTTCCAGGAGGAGCTTCAACCAAAAATAAACAAGTTCAAAAACTGTCAATAAGGGGAGGCCTTCTGGCAATTATTCTTGAATAAATTACTAAATAGTTAATTTTTTTTTTGCCAGGTAACAATTTTCACAATTATGTCACTGGAAGTCATTAGTACGACTTTTTCCTTCATGCATTTTATCTATCACTTTTAACTGAATTAAGCTACATTTTTATTTCAGTCTTGTGTGGCAGAGATATCCAGTCCTACCACAAAACATATTATAGTTTTTTTTGTAAGAACCTAAGAGTGTATTTGTTTATTAACATCTCTGCATAGACTTGCAAGTACCTTAGAAAACTTTTGAAGGTATCACTTACACAGAGGCAATTATAGGTGAAGTAGCTGGTGACGCGTAGACCTCCCTTAACTGAATCAGGTTCTGCTTTCATTTTAGGGAAGAGTGGAGGAACGGAAAACTCCATATTCTGCTGGGGTCCGATGTATAGGTTCTGAGACTGCAGTGCGGTTAGCCTTCTCAGACTGTAACTCACCTGGACAAAGACTTACGTGTCAAATATTTTTTCCTAAATTTCACTGGAAGAGGTAAAAGTGCGCACAAGCTCGTCAAGGTTTATGAGGTTTAATATGAAGACATGCTCTTAAAAAATAATTACTGTAAATGCATCAATATTCCTACCCAAATCACATCCAAACAGTGGACAACTAAGAAAATTGTACCGCAATCTAAAATCAAGGTAAACCCCATGTATCCAACACCCATACATTACCTCAGTGTACATTAGAAAGCGTACAAGTTCTTCTGAAATCTTCTGGAGCTCACGATGGGAAGGTGTTGAGCCAGCTTGCTGCAGACCTGCAGTAGGTTTCAAACCAGACTGGTTCAACTTGGCCTGTAGCAAATTATCCCAGTTGTCCCTTATTATGAGAGCAGAAGATAGCACTCTGAGTGCTGTCGCACTGTCACTTATAACCAACTCTAGCCAGCCATCAACCACCAGCTGTGTGCAGTCTGCATTGCTGTCTATTGAGTTTGCCACCAGCAGCAAAACCTAGAGGGAGAGGAGGACTTATGAGTAAAAAGGAATGCTTACGATGATAAAATACTTAAGTCTACTAGAACAAATATTGTATGTTTTTCTATTTTTAAGTAGTAATTGTGAGGCCCTCATCAGCAACAAACAAATAACTGCAGGTGCAACACCAAAAAAAAACAACAAATTTTTAGTTATTTTGCCATTTTCTTAACTAACTCTTATGTTCCTGCCACAGCAACTCTAGAGTTGAGGTCTAGACTTTGTGTTGACCATTCCAACACCATGTTTTTTTTTTTGTTTTTTTTTATCCTTTAGCCAATTATGTTTTAATTTGCTGGTGTGCTTGGGATCTTTGACCTTTTTCTTGATGCAACTTCAGATCAGATTTCACAGTGGCCATATATTTTTCTCTAGAATACTCAAGTGGAGTTTATCATTAATTTTTGTCGTTGTGAAAAGTTTTAATTTTACAAAGTTTTTTTTCCCTTATATGGTTTTACAAATGTAAAACATGAAAACATTGAAACATTTTGAAGTCTGCCATTTTTCATTTTCTCTTAAGTTGTTTGTTTGTTTGTAGAGCTAAGGACCACACAATTGTTGTTTAGACCCTAATGAATAAAAGTATAGATTCATTCGAAAGAGGCCCAGAATATTCTGTAACAACTCTTGCTAGGACGAAGCAATCTGATCGAAACAACGTACAATGTGCTCCTTAGTATATGGGACAAACACGCCGGGATGCCCCCGAGTCGAACTGATAAGTTAGGTGGCAGACAGCCATCTCACTGTTTAACTCCATACCCCTTGACTCAGTCACTCGACATGTCATCAGGATACATGTACAGTAATGAGCACAGTGTCTTCAGAGTGCAAACCTATTGGATTACCAATTAGTTTATGTAATGTCAGAGTGAATTTAGGAAGAAATATGGTGTTCCTTAAAGAGTGTGATTCAGAGGATGGTATGGAAACTGGAAATGACAGATCAATGATCCCTTCTCACGGTGGAGGCCGTCCGGAAATGTCACAGGATACAAGCGGGGACGTGCAACCTCGTCTGCAGCAGTCGCCTAAGAAATCTCTAAGACGCCTCACACAGGAGACTTATTCAACATGTCAGAAAGCAAAAAGGGCAAAATTGCATGAGTCTAAAAAAGTGATATACTATCATTGGTTCCGATTCGTTCGTGCACATGGAGAAACAAATTGCTTCATTGTAGAGTTATTACAGAATATTTGGTGCCTCTGTTGAGTGAATCACCATGTATTGTTTCCCCCATAACTGAAAAAGAGCTGTACATACTAAAATATGTATAACGGCTGCTCCCAGTCTAGTTATGGAAGGCCACTTAACTGCATACCTTTTGGTCCATTTTTAATCCAAAATTGATTTCAAAATAAGCTATGTCAAGTGTGCTGAAAGTAAAAGGTACATTTGTACAACACCATATAGACTTCCAGGAATTAAACAGTGCATGACCTGTTACTTCAACTACTGTTACATCCCTTTATATGTTTAATGGTTAATGCTACTCGTCATTTCTCTAACCTGCAGGGCAGGGGCTCTTACACAGTTTGACACATAAGGCTTGTTTGTTTCAAGCAGAGTTACAAAAGCAAGCAGCTGATGCATATTGCTCTGCCCATTCTCAGCACCTAGACAAATGGAAAAAACAGACATAGAAAGAGGGGGTAAGAAAATGTGGAAACATTTCTGAATATTGGGTGTTTAAGAAAGGTCTACCAAACTTACTGGACTCATACTGAGTGATGTGCAGCGAATCGGGGTTACTGGCAAAAACACTGGTGGGGTGAATCACAACACCTTGCTTATTACGAGTGTGAAACACCTAAACAAACAAAAAAAAGGTCTACATGTAATATGATCTAGTTCAATCATTTCCCAGGAGAAATGTGTGAATGTGCACAAAACAAAGTGTATTACAGTCTTAACCAATGCTGATCATATCCAGTGTATGTATATTTGTTTGTGTGTGTTTGTACATGCCTGCTCCGAGTCTTTGCGGGCAGAGTTATGCTCATCAGGCAGGGCCAGCTGTGGATACAGGCCACGGCACAGCACCAGTCTAAAAAGAGCCTGTTGCTGAGATGACAATGTTGCACTGGCGTATGCATCCCCTTGAAGCTTGCTAATATCATGCCGCAGTTTGAACTTCACTTCCTGTGAAAAGAATTGCAGAACAACTTTTTAAAGATATAGTGTGTACCAGTCTTAAGCTTCCCCAATGCTGAATCAGTTAATAAATTACTCAACAATATTTTGATCCTGGCTAATTAATTATTTCTTAGTGCAGATGTCCTAGATGTCTGTGATGCGGTCATAAGCATGTGGGCGTCCTGAAGGCATGACAGCCATGCTGAAATTCTGCTCAATAGCACACCCTCTAGTCTGATATTGCTTTTATGGAACAGTTCCACAAACACCATTTATTAACAACAGATTATTATTTGTTTGCTCATTTAACCAGTTATTTTGCTCCCCCAACATTCCATAAATAGCAGAACAAACTAATTGTGACTGGCAGAGCTGGAGACTGACATTTTGTAACCGACACAGTTAGTTTACTTAACAGGGTGAAATTCTTATAGGTACTATGAAGCCAAAATATGAGGAGAATAAACCAGGAGGTGGTGAACCATACTGTAAATCCTGTAAAAGTTTCTCTTTATATTTCCACTCATAGAATAAGGTAGTCCCCTACTTACAAACGAGTCTTGTTCCAGGAGCATGTCCTTAAATCGGATTTGTTCATAAGTCGGGGACAACGTGTGTCTTGTGCACCTTTGGCACAAATATACATCATACCAATCCACTTGACTAAATTTGTCCTCTTTCCCAACATCTTGGCCATTATGTGGCCAAAAACCATAACCGCACCTAAGGAAATGAATCTCACAGTAATATGTCTCTGAGCCTTTAAGACTTAACAAGGGTAATCCCGGATGCCATTTTCTTTCAAAGCGAATTTCCCAATAAGAAGTAATGGAAACTCCAATGATTCGTTCCACAACCCAAAAATACTAATAAAAAAATAATTAATAGAAAATTTTAAGTAAAAATAAAACTAATTAATCTGCACTTTAAGTTTGGTAAGAATCAGCAGAGACAGGAGAGGAGTATTATTATGCTTATTGTTTAGGACGACTTTCATACACACACACAAAAACATGCGAGCATGCACACACGCATGCACGAATGTTAACTTTATTTAGACTGCAAAGTTCAAACTAAACTCTACCTTTCAGTATAATCACTGGAGACAGAGTCGAGGATAGGGGGGTTACAGGACAGCCATTTTATATCATTGTGCTCCCAAACTGATTCATTGAACCCGGTAAGGCAGACACATTTCTCCCGCATCCCCACTATGAATGTTAGTTGTGAAACGTGGTCCGTTCATATCTTAAAAGGATATTTGCGCCAGGGTATAGGGTTCCACACACCAAGCAGTGCCCTTGATTAGGGATTAGAGAGTGATGCCAGTTAGCTTTGGAGTCCGAGTTATAAAACAACATGGACGATTCAGAGAAAATTTGGAGGGACTTTGAAACTATTAAGTAGACAAAGTGTTGTTTAGGATGATGTCACATTATCAGATGTGTTTTCTTGTTGATAGTGCTTCCATGACTGAATCCTTTTGAATGTGGGTTTGGCAGGCAGCTCCCGTCAGTAGTGCAGACCGTACCGACCACATTTTATCCATGCTTTCATCCATGATTGTTAGAACACCTCTGAAATTAAGTGATGTAGATTGTTAAAAGTCCCAGACTATCTGTTTCTGTGACAGTGACGGCTCCCTTCCGAACAGCTTCTACGCTTGGTTCGACATGCAGAACAACGTGATGTTGAGGAATACCACTCTTCCTCCGAATGACCAGGTGCTGTCTCTCACCACAGCTGATATGAGGAAAACTCTACGCAGAGTTAACCCACGTAAAGCTGCTGGATCAGAGAATATCCCTGGCAGAATTCTCAGAGAAAGTGCTGTGCAAGACTGTGAACCTGATCTGCAGAATCTGATCCATGAGTTAATGTACACTAAGCCAATCATGTGGCGCAGTGCAATGCATATAATAATACAAATAAAGTCATTGGTCTTAGGTCAAAGTTTGTTGGAGCCAGATGGGCTGGTATGAGTATTTCTATGAAGTTTCATAGGATAATGTGCACCTGAAAAACCTAAAGCAAAGGAAGGTCCCACTTATTGTAATTATAGTGCTCCTAATAAAGTTCTCTGTCTGTGTGTATTAAACAAACAAAGGCTGTTTCTGCTTTGTGTGCAACCATGTGTCAGTGTACAGTATGTTTTGATAAAGCCAAAGTATATCATTTTTGGCCATCATTTAAAATGATGTTTAAAATCCGTTTGGTGCAAAACATGGACAGTTTCCTGTAACCAAGGAAGAAAGCATATTCCAGCATGACAAGGTGGGTATGAAAGAACTTGAGAAGTTGACCCCAACCACTCAGACCAAGTTTGGAGTTAACTGACCTCGCCCCAAGCCTCCTCACCCAACATCAATGCCTGACCTCAGTACTGCTATTGTGGCTGAATAGGCGCATCCCCATAGCCAGTTTCCAAAATCTATTAAAAATGTATTTTCAGAAACAAGGGAGTTATTATAACAACAAAAGGAGGCAAAGAATTTGGAATGTGACACACTAGCGATGGAAGTCAGTAACCATTTCATCATCAAATCATCAACATTTTGATAAACCAATCGATGATCAGTTAATAATCAGATTAATCGCACAATACAATGCTTCATTGATAGCTCTGATCGAATTTGTCACCAGGAATGTGACTACAAGGTTAAATAATCAGAGCCAAAATCTACAACCCTTGTTTCAAAGTGTTTATTTAAAATGGGATGCCATGCACCCCAGGGACTTCAAAGGCGGGTGGCCTGAACGCTGCCGTTTGATCACTGCTTCAAGGACAGCCGCTGAAAGTCTGCATGAGCTGCCAAGAACACTGTCACCCTCTCCGAGAGCTAGCCTTTGCAATCCTGCTGACAAAAAGTGAAGAGGCCCAGGATCAAATCTGCGGCCACACCTAGAACAGCTGGGTGGGGCCAGTTGGCCGAGACAACAAGAGGAGCCGTATTTAGGAGCTTGCAGTAGCCACTGTCCATGCGTGCACACTTTGCCTGACACCATCACTCGCTTGCCAAGTGTGCACATGCCAGCTGTGAAATGCCTCTGGACTGGAACATGCACACCATCACTTCTGTCCTCAGTTTATTTCCTTTCTCCCTCCTTAAAACCCTCTCCTTTTGCCATTTTTCCTAATAAAATTAACCTTTTCCCGTAAGACCTCGTCTCATGTATGTGTCTATGGTACACCCTGAACGAATGATCTTACACCAGTTAGCCATACGGCTGTCTGACAGGCTGAAGAACAAAAGATTATAAAATACATAGAATATACATGCAGATCATGTCATAAAAACACATCTATTATGACCAGAGGTGACAGGTTTGTTCTTTTATCGATCTAGTTAAAGGTTAGTGAGCTACTCCAGAGATAAGTATGGAACATTAGGTCTTTACACACCATGTGCTGAGGTTAGATCCAAGATCTAAGCAATTCTAAGATAACTCTGTGCTGTGGAGAAGGGTGCAAGTGTAGCCTGGCAATGTTATATACAGGCAGCTTACAAAAGCAATTCTGTGCAAGAAAGAGCAAAATTCTAAATCGTCTCCCTGCATTTCTAAAATCCTGTTATTTGTCCTACCCAACAAGAAAAAGTGTACATTTCAAAGGAAAAAAATATAATGATGCCTATCCTCTTTTTCTTACAATTTAATTACCTGTATGTCTACTTCCTGTGCTGCAGACTTTTTGTCCTTCTTGGTTGACCCTGCTGCTTCTTCTTCTGAGTCACATGATGACCCTTGCTCCTCGCCGTCCTCCAGATGCAACACTTTCCTACGGCTGTTCTCTGTTAAATCATGTTCCCTCTTCAGCTGATGAAGTCTTTGCCGTTCACCGAGTCTCTTTCTGCGCTGGGCCTGGTCCTCAGCGACGTAGCCTGACTCAGGCTCAACTAGCCCGTGACTCCTCAACAGGTCCTTTTTAATGCATAAAGAATATACAGATTCACAGATAATACATGGAGGGGTGTTTTTGAAAATGCCTTAATCCCAGATTTACCCTAGGAACTTACCCTAGGACTGTCTTTCTTTTTTTTTTTTCACCGTGTTCATTTGTATGATGTGAAATCAATGCAATAACGCAAAATGAATATGGGTCACTGGACCCAAATTTGAGGAATTCAAATGTATTTGCGTCAAATCATTTTAACATGTTAAGGATCCTTAATTAGTTGAAAGCCCTTATTTAAACAAAAACATAAATATACAAACTTGCATACCTTAAACTGTCGTCTCAGGTTGGCCATCTCATACAGTCTCTGTTCCTCTAGTCCTCTTCTTTTGCACCACTTTCTGGACCCTCCTTCCCTATCCCTTTTCACCTAAGAAGGGAAATAAATTCTCATGGATATCAACAGTTGCTTTTATATTTGTACCCTGAAGCAATGACCATCATTATTTATGAAGTACCACAAAGATGACATTTGACCTCAATATAAATATAGCTGGCTGACCTGCACCCATGCATTGAAGGTGTTGAGCAGAGTGAAGGGGTCTCCTAGGTCACTTTGCAAGGGTTGGCGGGTAGTGGTGCAATCTGGGTTGTGTTGAGCACTGCGCAGAAATGGTGACTGAACGCTCAGTGCTGCAGCTACAGTCAACACTGGCTCCACAAGGTTGAATAGTGAACCGAGAACTAGCATTTTACCTAACATTCACACAAAAAAAAAAAAAAAACACACTTAATGTAGCTGATTTTCTGATCAATCATCAGAACCCATATCAAATATAAAATGACATTTTAATGTCACATACCAATAAGGACATCCACAGGCAGCTTGGCCAGCAGATTGCCAATGGGGGTGAGCTCTCCCTGAACATCTAGAGCTCCTTGTTCCTTTAGAAACCTCACAGATGACTGAATGCTAAATGCTGCAGGAGGGTCTATGAAGTTAAAAGAACAAGGATCTCCCAGATCCATACTCTTCATCTACAAAATAAAATAAACAAAAACAAACAATATAGCATATGTGTAGTAATGGTGACCATTTTGCTTTTATGCCATACAGTTCCCCAAACTCAGAATCAAACACTCAGAAGGAAATAAAGGCGGATAAATCCACAAGCTATTGAATCATGGGAAGTATTTAGTACAGTACAGCTCTTTTTTGTTAAAGAAATTTTAAGAAGTGAAAAAAAAGTTATATGTTATTATTCATCTGAGGCCCGAGACCTGCTATGATCAGGTGATTTTTTATTATGTTTTTACACACACACACATTTTTTTAAAATAAATAAATACATTTAAAGCAGAAATCAAGCCTCATATGACTTGGTAGACTGGCTGATTAGATATTTGCATTAACTAGCAGTTGAACAGGTACCTCTAATGAAGTAGATCATAAAAAACTACGTAATAGATAGTAATGATGACAACAAGCTATCCAACATGGCAAAAACACGTAGCGCTAGCCCCAACCTTACTGGCTAACATCAATGATAACATTAATTACTGAGAAGGTGATCATTGGCGTTAGTGTATGGCTGATTCAACAAACACATTTTCTATACTTCAATTAATATACACAGGGGTTGGTATTGCCTCTTCTCTTTCTCTATGACTCCTTGTTGTTTGGAGTCTAGGCTAGATTGCTTGGTTTGTTTCTTTTTTCTTGCTGTTTTTTATTTGGTTTAAGCAATTACAGATTTGCATCATGGTGTGTGTGTATATATAGAGCCCAGACAACATTTCAAACTCAGAAACCCCCATCTCTCCAAGTCTAACCCTGGTCTTTCTATACCATTGTTGCAGTATACAATCATGCTTTCTGTTAGACTCATTTTATTGACTTGTAACATTTAAACACCACCCAAGTTAAGTTTCAGAGAGAACTTGTACCTGTAGCACTAACAAGTCTAGAGGCACTCGATGGATCTCGGGAATAGGGTAAGGGGAAAAAGCCTCATAGTCTGACTCCGAATAGAGCCGGTAGCAAACTCCTGGCCCCGTTCGGCCTGCACGACCTTTCCTCTGCTCAGAACTGGCCCGACTAATCCAGAACTCCTGAAGTCTCTGCATTTTGGCCTTTTGATCAAAAGTCATTTCCTTTACTTTGCCTACAGATTAAAACAGTCAATCTCAGACTAGAAAATATAGTTATGATGACAATATCAAAGAAAAAGACAAACAATAGTAAAAAATTAAGTGTTTTCTTTACAAAGTACATTTTCTTTAGGCGAGATATGGTACCTGAATCGACTACAAAGCGCACCCCATCAATGGTCACAGAGGTTTCAGCTATGTTGGTGGCAATGATGCACTTTCTCAAGCCAGGGGGAGCAATGTCAAAGACCTTGGAAACAAATATTCATTAATTAATAATTTTTCAGTAATAGTTTTATCGTGGTAATGGCCACAGCAATTTTTTCAACTTTGACCAGTAAAACTGTTAAAACCATACAAATCAATGATTGATTGTATAATTATTAAATCTGATAAGTTTGTCTAGCAACATTTTTAAATCCTGGAATTGGGTTAGAAACTGTCCAATGTAATAATTATACCTGAAAGAATAGTGCAGAACTGACAAAACTGGAGATGAAGTACTGTATGTACAGTACACATACATTAAAATACATTAAAAAGCACATAAATAAATAGGCATGAAGTTACACAATTGAAGATTTTAAAAATTAAACAATTAAAAAATCTCCTTAAACATGTTTAACGACTAAAATGTTTGTCTGATAAAATAAAAAAAATTTAAAACTTTGTCTGAACAGTTCAATAAAACATGCTTTATTCAGACGAGTTCTACCCCAATCCTCACCCTGTATAAAAGCACATGTTAGTCTGGAGTAATGTGTGCAACATCTTGTATACACAACCTGATTCCAGTGAGTTTTAAAACAGTCAGCCTTTTGCCAATAACAGGATTGATTTCGTGATTTAATTGATTTAATTTCTTATCCTCATTTTTAGCTCATGACAGGAAACCTGTCGCCTTGAACCTCCAGGGTTTGGATTTTAATCTTCGCCTTAGGTCTGTGTGTGTAGAGTTTGCATGTTCTCCCTGTGCTTGGTGGGTTTCCTCAACGCGCTCCGGTTTCCTCCAACAGTCCACAGAGATGCAGATTAGGCTAATTGTCATTCCCAAATTGCCTGTAGTGCGTGTGTGTGTGTTTGCGCGCCCTGAAATGGATTGGCACCCAGTCCAGGGTGTACCTCGACTCATGCCCCAAGTCTCTTTTTAGATTAGTCCAGGAATGTGGATGTTAGTTTTCCACTTTGGATACATCTATGTATATAGGTATATAATGTGGGAATCTGCTTCTGTTGAGGAACTCCTGGTACATGTCTGAATAGCTTATTGAGTTTTTATTGCAAGCTATGTCAATGATGTCTATTTCTTTATTATTTGATGCATCATTTTATTTAATTTCATAAGAGCTTATGGGAAAATATGTCATGGTTAAGATAAGATTTCACGGAGTACTTCACCTGATTCCAGCGAGACCTCAACTTTTTTGCATTTTTGACTGCCCCTGCTATTCCTGAGATGCCTTTTATATGGCCTGGCTGGTAATAGGGATTCTAGAATTACAAACCTCTACTAGTTTGAATGAAAAACAAAAAGAGTCACTAGTAGAATCACTAGTAGAATCTAGATCTAAATCTTAATCTAAAAATAGGGGAGGTATACTCTAGGAACCACATAGAGTTAAGTTGCTTATTCGACCCTTCGGCAATTCCTTGTGGAATGAGAAAAAAAAAAAAAAAAAAAAACGACTTGTTGGTTCCAAACAATTCAACAATTTTGACCAGCCACACAGAAACAGGCCCTTGCAACCTCCTGTCTGTGTGAAGTAGGAGCCAAACTGTGTTGGGCCTATGGTAGCCAGAGGAGACCACACATGTGCCAGGGCATCTTCACCGTCCTCCACAGTTACAGGTTGGAACTCACTATAAACAAGTCATTTTCTTGTTCAATCTGAAAAAATTTTCTGTTTCACCCAAATGAGGATGGGTTCCCTTCTGAGTCCAGTTCGTCTCAAGGTTTCTTCCTATTGCCATCTCAAGGAGTTTTTCCTTGCCACTGTTGCCCTCAGCTTGCTCATCAGGGACTATCTGAACGTTTTGATTCGCACACATTCACATTTCATACAAACTTAAATAATTCTTTTGATTGTGTAAAGCTGCTTTGTGACAATGACAATTGTTAAAAGTGCTATACCGATAAAATTTTATTTAATTGAGTTAAAACTAAACTAAAACAATTTTATTTTGTTTCTTAGATATATTGTGTTCTATATAAAAGAGAAAACTCCTTCAGCTTTAAATACATCGTTTATAGTTCACTGGTTTTAATGACTGCAATTTCTTTAAGCAAACTGTTTACAAAGTGTTTACCTTGTTCTGCTGTTCTAACGACAAGGTACTGTGCAGGGGCAGTATGATCCAGCGACCGGTGTGTACAGCATAGGTTTTGCATGCCTCCATTATAGTAGAAATTTCAGCCAAACCACTTAGGAAAATCAGCAGGTCGCCCCGTTCCTCAGTGGGATAGCACTGATCAATGCCCTGCAGCACACGCAGATATGGTCTTGGGTTCAGCTTCTCCATTTGAGACACCTGATCCTCATGAGGGATGGGCTGGTATATTACCTAAACAAAAAGACAGCAATATCCATCTCATTGACACAAAATTGCAACTAGAGATGTCCTGACCCGGGTCCAGCACTGGGTATCATGTTGGAAAGGAAAGGTAGATTTGTACTTGATTTGATACATCCTTTCTCCACTACCATACATCTATTTTACAGCAAGACCATGTGTTATAATGATTGAAACACAGAAATTGCACATACAGTATATACAGTAAATAAATATTAAATCACATGGTCGTCAACCCTCACATTACTTGCAAAAACAACCCTTACAGACTTGATTACACTTGGCTGTGGTGAAGCATTTTGACATGGAAGGAAAAGGAACATTTTCACATGAAAGGCCAGTATTTTCAAGTCACCTTTCAGTAATACGGATGTTCTTCACTTTGGCAAGTTGGCGACATGTTATATGGCAATTTTTATCAAAACGAACACTAACCTTTTCAGCAATCTGAGCCAGTAGCTCTTCTATTAGATCGGAATACACAAGCCAGCCTTTTACTCCCCACGTGCATCAATGAATCTCATTGGCCCATGATCATATTGCTTGGTGACCATTTCTTCTTCCTTGGATCACATTGGGAGGTCCTGACAACTGCAGACCAGTAACATGCCACAAGAGCTGCAGTATGCCAC
The DNA here is from genome assembly GCA_011419295.1 of Clarias macrocephalus. Classification (NCBI taxonomy): domain Eukaryota; kingdom Metazoa; phylum Chordata; class Actinopteri; order Siluriformes; family Clariidae; genus Clarias; species Clarias macrocephalus. The sequence continues at coordinate 121,510 of JAAGKR010000831.1, forward strand.
TTACTCTGACCCAGTCATCTATCCATCACAATGTCACTTGTCAAAGCCATTTTATCTGCGTCTAGCACATAAACCTCAGGAAAAAAGGGCAACTTGTTGTCTTGTGTATCCAACCCATTTCCAGGTGCCATCGTAACAAGCTGTGATAACTGTACTGTAGCTAATGTGACAAGGATCAATTGTGGCTAGATGACTAGACTTCTGGGGCAGAGCAAGTTCCAACATACGGTTCTTGTGGGATGTTTCTGGTCTGCAGTGGTCAGGGCCTACAGTACTAAAAGAAAAACTGGTTAACTGGAGTCAGGGCCAAGGCTGATGTATATGGGTAGTGAAGACTGGCCCATGTAGTTCAATCAATCAATAAAAGAAAAAAATCCAATAGAAGTTAGTGCTGCTATTACCAATAGAAAGGTGTCAGAACACACTATATAAAATAGATTTGATGGCAAAAAGGGAGGGGGGGGACTAATTTAATATTAGGCGGGTGGTCTTAATGATGTGGCTGACCAGTGCACATAAATAAAAAGCCCTTTTTAGTTGTAATTAGAATTATTACAGTTTACAAATCATGAAAATGAAAAATCCAGTATCTCAAAATATTAGAATATTTCCTAAGATTAATCAAAGAAGAACAGAAATGTCTGATTTCAATCTTAATAAAACAAAGTGGGCCAACATCTGCAGATGACAATAGGGTTGAGTACCAAATATATACCCGGCACTAGAACTAAATTAGAATTCAGACTTCGGTGCCTCACTTCAATGGATTGAAATATTTGTCCACCAGTTCTCTGAAACAAACGCAAGAAGCATCATCCTCCACAACGCACATCAAAAATAATTTCCTTACTGAGAAAATGCACGTGAACACGATTCGGAACATTCTAATATACAAATCCATAGTAACACAAGTGTCCATGTTGTTTTCATATTCGACCATCAGCGTGAATGCAGTAATTATACTTGCTGCAGGAAGCATGTAGCGTTAGCTCGCTACACTAAACACATAAAATGCCTGAAGCTAAACCGGTATCATAAACCCAAACGATATCCAACCCTACATGACATGGCACCCCAAATCACCAATGAATGTGAAAACTCCACATTGGACTTAAGCAACTTGGATTCTGTACCTTTCCACTCTTCCTCCAGACTCAGGAAAACTTGATTTCCAAATCAAATTTTTAAAAAAATCGCTTTCATCTGAAAAGAGGACTTTGGACCACTGAGCAATGGTCCAGTTCTTTCTCCGTAGCCCAGGTATGACACTTCTGACACTGATGGGGAATGTAACAGTTACAACCATTTCCTGAAGACCTCTGTGCATGGTGGCTCTTGATGTACTGACTTCAGCGCAACACCACTCCTTGTGAAACTTTCCCCAGTTCTTGAAACGGCTTTGCTTGACAGTCTTCTTAGAGCTGCGGTCATTCCTGTTGCTTGTGCAACTTTTCCCAACACACTTTTCCTTCCTATTGAACTTTCCATAAATATGATTTGAGCCAGCCCTTTCCTCGTTTGTGGAGGGTGTCGATGATTGTCTTCAGGACACCTGTCAAGTCTTGCCCGTGGGTGTCAACAATGTATCAAAAATAGCATTCATACTAGGGGTGCTCCGATTGATCGGTCGCCGATCATAATCGGCCGATAATTGCTTTGGGACAATTGATCGGCAGTCTCTATAGTGACCGATATAAAAAAGCCGATCAGATGACGCAAAACTTGCGGGATATTTTTTTTGCGCGCTACTAAAATGGCTTCACCGGTCTGGCAATTCTACGTGTTGTGTGAAAAAGACAATACATTAGCAATCGGCAACCTGTGTAACAAGCCAATTCCACGAGGCGAGAAGCACCCAAAGCATTTTAACACCATGAACCTCATCAGACATTTGAAGGTTAGTCACGTAAAGGAACTGGCACAAGCAGTTTTCAAAGTTGTCTAGCGCTAAGAGAGCGGGAGAGTTCAGCAACTCGCGCACTGCCACTCACTCAGCTGTCGGTAATACCCCTATCTCACCTACGGGGTTTCGCGCAGTGGCCGTAAGTACGGTTCATGATTCACCACGAGTTTTGGTGCTGTGATTTTGTTACCATCTTTCTACGCGTAAAATTAAACATGTTTAATTTCTTGGCGGTCCTCACAGATGCTTGCAGATCTTGGAGAACTTCCGGCAACTCACGTCCTACTTCCCTGCTGAAAAAAACAGCATAGACCAGATAGCTGGTGACCAGCTTGACCAGCATATGTGGTGTTTTGATGCTGTTATACTGGTGACCAGCATACATTTGTCAAGCTCTAAGCTGTTCCCAATTACTAACCAAGCACAGGCTGCTATGTTTTAAGTTGACGTGTTGCACATGTTGCTTGCCAATAAATACAGTTATAATTGTAATTTCAATACTTAAACTATATCGAACAACAATGTAAATTAATAAATAATGCTACATGATAAGGCTTCAAGTAGACCCTGTAATCGGTGATCGGTATCGGCCAATACAGCTTCTAGTGATCGAAGATCGGCCCCAAAAATCGGAGCACTGATCAGAGCACCCCTAATTCATACTCTATGAATAGTAATTTACTCAAACTCAAAATTAAATATTCTAAAGATTTTCATGAAATGTAAGCTGTACTCATCAAAAAAAACAAAAAAAAAAATGGTTTTTCTTTTTCGCAATAAATATACAATAATACATTTTAATTCCTATCAATAAAAGCCCTGGTACCACTCCTCCATCTTTTCATGTACCGGGAACCCTTGCAATGTACAGTATTACGTCTATTACAAAGCACTCACAACCAAGACTTTATTCATAATGTTGTAATTAAATAAATAAATAAATAAAATGTTTATTTTTATGAGTCTATACCTGAATGGGAAAGAGTCTCCCTGGAACCTGCAGCACAGGTGCATTGTTGAAGTAGCTGGAGAAAACTTTGATGTTGATGGTGGCAGACATAAGAACCAAGCGTAGGTCTGGTCGTCTATGAAGCAAAGAGTGTAGCACACCCAACAGGAAGTCACAGTGCAGGTGTCTTTCATGAACCTCATCCACAATCACCACATGGTACTGGGATAACATTGCATCATGTTGTATCTGCTTGAGGAGCAGACCCTCAGTAAGGAACAGTAGTTTAGTGCTTGATGTGCGCCTGCTCTCAAACCGGATCTGGTAGCCAACCTGAGGGAGGAACAAGCATAACATAACATAAGTATAAAGGCTCCTTCTGGCATTTTAGAAACTTCTACTGCTAAGGGTAACTTTTTTTTTCTCTTTTTTGACACCAACTTTGAGGATCTTCTTTGAACAGAACCTTACTGAAATTCTTAAATGAACAAACCCATCATGTGGTTATGTTGAAACATACAGAGCAGAGTGATCAGCCAGTGAGAGTCTTAGCTCGATATCCGGTTATGAGCCATCTGCAAGCTCAAGCTAAAAGGAATTTTCCTTCTTTTCACAGCCAGATGCACAATGTCAAACCAACATGGCTACTCACACAATTAGAAATGAACAAAGTAGCACTTTGTAACAGTAACTGAGTTATATTATATATTTGAGTATTTGCTTAAAATGCATGACACTGCCTATACAAAATCACACATACAAATTAAAGATGGTAAATATACTTATATTATACACTACAATACAATATAATATAATACAACATAACATGGCAGCATGGTGGCACAGGTTTGATTACTTGGTGGCTGTTACTTGGTGCCATCGTAATAAATCTCTCTCGGAATTGTTCTGCCACCTTTTTCAAACTCGGTCCAAAAAGCTCATAAAAAGCTCCTTTAACGACACATTTACAGTTTCATGCCCGAGTACATACTGATAATGGTCTACTACAGACAAATGTAAAAGTACATGCAGTGTTTTGAACTGAAATTCCGCTGACATTAGCAAGAAAAGTATAACATTATATTTAAAGTATTTAAAGAAGTATTTAAAAATTATGTTGATGTAAATATACAAGCAATAGCTTTCAAATGTATTAATGGTACACGTAAGGTTAATTGCCTAATGAAACTCAATTATTTCTGCATCAAATTTAACTTTCACATTTGAATGAGATCTTGAAAGCAATCCCAGATTGAAGATCATCTAACGCAGCACTCCATCACTCTCCTTCTTGGATAAATAACCCTTATTTTATCTTACTTTGTAGATTTGTTAGGGGTCATTGTCCAGTTGAAAAACAAATGAACTACCACTAAGTGCCAACCAAATTGGATGATACGTTGCTACAAAATTCTGTCTTAGCCATGCTTTTGACTAAGTCACTATATTGTCTGTTCCTTGTGTTTCTTGACCCAAGCAAGTCTCTTCTGCTAGTTGTTATTCTGAAGTAATGGTTTCTTTGCCACAATTCGTCCACGAAGGCCTGACCCTCGCAGTCTCCTGTACACAGTGGACATCGAAATATGTCTGCCACTTGAACTCGGAAGCATTTATGCGGTCTCTAAACTGAAGTGATGCAAGTCTGCGGTTTCTGAGGCTGGTCATTCTAATAAACTTATTAAGACTTATTAATGTGCCTAAAATACTCTGAGAAGGCAAGAAGTGTCACAGATTACATCTTGATAAAACACACCTGCAAACTAAAACCCATTCCTGTGACCACCTCCTGAATGCCATGAGTTTGCCAAGCTGTCATCAAAGCTAAATGAAGTTGCTTTTGACAATCTAAAATAAGTTCTGGATTGTTTAACCCTTTCTTCTTTTTTTTTATTGCATCATTCCATTTGTCCTTTCATAGTTTGGATTTCTTCAGTATTAATGTTGAAGATACCAAAAATACAGAAAAAACAATAATTTTATTATATTATAAATAATACCTATCCATCAAATTTAAGAAAAATATTCATTACAACAGCTGCACTTATTGCAATCAAGATATATTCTTAATGATAAAATTAATTAATTAATATTTTCATTCATCTTCTATGCCACTTATCTTGTACAGAAACGCAGGAGGCCTAAAGTCTATCCTAAAGAACTCTGGGCACTAGGTATACAACGGACGGGGTGCCAGTCTATCGCAGGGCACACACACTCATTCGCACACAGTGGGCAATTTGGGAACAGTAGTTAGCTTAATTTGTGTAAGGAAACCAGAGTACCCAGAGGAACAGTGAATTTGTAGAAAGCCTGGGACTTTGAGTCACGTGGTCATATGATCCAGCTCCAATCACAAAATGAGTTCCATCTGTCTACAATTTCTCTAATTGAATGGCATTATAATACAATCTAACAATTATTACATAGTACATAAAAAGCATCAATTATTTGTGTTAATATGTGAGAGAGGGTCACTGATACACACACTTATAGACTAAATGTCACTATTAGAAGTAAGCATCTTTTCTCAAAGCATATACTCATCATGTTTTGTATTTTTAAAATGTGACATTAAAGTGTGGCATTACACACGCACCTGTAAAGTTTCACATAAAACGGTCACGTGAGAGTTATTAGTGAGGTTAAATGAGTGCTTCATTTTCTGATATTAATCAGCATATAAAAAGCTCTTTCTCACCTTGGAACCATATTGGTTGAGACTCTCAAAGCTCACTCTCTTAGCAAGGGAAATGCAGGCAAGGCGGCGAGGCTGAGTACAGGCTATATTGGTAAAGCCAGACGCCAGCAGGTATTGGGGCACCTGTGTGGACTTCCCACAGCCAGTGTCTCCAGCCACCACCACCACCGGGTGGGTTTGGACCAGCTCCACAATCCGGTCACGGTAATGGAAGATGGGCAAGCTCTTTTGTTCACGTCGCAGCTTGACGAGTTTACAGAAGCTCTGCTTCTGAGTGAAGTCTAGAAAATGAAGCAGGACAAGGCGACAGTCTGTGACCTCCTGGCTGCTTGGGTCAGTCGGGCAATCCCTGTGTCTCCTACCATGCTTGCCTCCCAGGCGATCCTCAACATCTCGGGTTTTTACAAAGATGTTTATCCTGTATCGGGCATCGTACTCCTTTGGGAGACCAAGGTCCACTGTGCCACTTGCGCACTTCTTCCGTAATTCTGCCACACTTTTGCTGGGTTTTGAGTTTCCCATCTCCCTTTTGGCTTTAAACCGCTGGAAACGCTCAAAGAAAGTCCAGAACTCCTTATGTTCATTACTTTTCGCCTGAATGTAGTCGTGCTGGCGAAAAAAGATCTCATCCACCTGGGCACGACACTGTGGACTGCTCCAGTCCCATCCCCGGGTGCCACTTCCACTCTCTGACATCTCTGTCTGCTAGAATGTCAGGTCTAAGAGACTTCCAGGCTGACGAACATCTCCTTGTTGGTTTTACTTTTTACACTTTGCAGAGTATTGTACCTTAGGTTGTATTTGAATTAACAAATTACACTACACGTGACTGCAGCACTTCTAACCACTGTATCGTATTAAATGCGTTTTGTTTGGTTAGTTGTTTGTTTGTCTTCGGAATATTCGATTCTTTCAGTCACAAAAAATAGCCAAGAACGTCAGGCGCTTCGTTTCCGCACACAACCACACGCTTGTTTTTGGATCTTGTCCACAATGCACGTAGTCCAGAGAGCACGTTCCAGTGGTTGTTTCAGGATCGAGCCAGTGTATCAAATTCTCGTTCACAAAAAAACGACTAAACCATGCTGCTCAATGCATTGCCCTGAGGTTTGCTTAAGACAGTCCGTACTGACTGAACCACACACACACACACACACACACACACACACACACACACACACACACACAGTGACGTCAGTATTTCTACGGCTTGTCTCAATTCCGCGGCCGCATCCTTCGAAGGGAGCATAAGAAGGCCGATTACGTCATAGCACCGCGACTAAAGTTGGTCTACTGAGAAGGTTGCTTTAAATTCGGCTTTCTTTCACGTCACTTCCTCCGTGTTTACCCTGGTAAAATAAACATCTCGGAATTATTATACTGTAATATTGAAGTTGTTTACATTTACAATAAAATTAATAAATAAATAAACATAAGCATCTCGGATAGTCGTTGCTTCTACTGTGGAAATTTAATAATGAATATTTATTGGAACAAAAACCCATACAATTATAAAACATATACTATTGAAATGTGAATAAACTATTATATTAAATCACAAAATTTATGAAAAAACTATTATCGCGCATGTTTTTTTACAGACTACTAGAGTGTATAATAGTATAGAGGATTTGTTGATTAAATGTAATTACATTATGTGGTTTTAATATAATATCATCCTCTATAATAAACATAATACATATAAAAATCAATTTGCAAACTCCATTTTTTCCGCGCTTCTTCGAGGCGCAATGACTGTTGGGAATTTTTTCATGTCCACTTCCGGTGAAGTGAAGACCCATTGTTTACTTGTTCCCTACCCCGTTTACAGTTCCCTTTGAACGAAGCAGTTTCCCCCCATGCGGTTTGGAATCGCACTTAACATGGCACTTAAGATCCTGTGCAGTGAACTTCTTCGCAGGCAACTACTTGCCGATTGGAACACAGCGAGGGTGTTCTGAATTTTGCTGGGGGCATCAGGGAGTTCGAAGCGCTCTTTAAATACACGGTGGAATGGAACGCAACCAGATCATCTCTTTGCCGGAAATCGGCAAGCAAAATTACCCAAACCATTTAGGTGTCGCGGCTTCCCAGCCAATAGTTTCACCAATAGGGTTATTTTACTGACATCTAGTGGCCATCTAGTGGAGCTACATTTTCTATGGTATACATTTCTAAGGAGCAACATTTTCTAAGGTACTGTATAGTGGAATGTCAGCATTCCATTAGAAACCACCTTAGAAAATTTAGGCGTCAGTTACAAGAAAAATTATTATAGATAAGAAACTCGCTCCCTGGTATAATGAATGCACACGCACTTTAAAACAGACCGCTCAATCATTTGACCATACATGGCATCAAACTACATGGTTAGCATTTCAAATAGCATATAAGGACTGCGTCTTAAACTCTAAAAAGCTCTTTGTGTGGTTGAGAGATTAACATATCTCTCCACTCTTATAAGACGCCTAGAGAAATCTCCACATCAATAACAGGAAGTAGTAAGGAATTCATGATCTTTACAGTAACAAAATTGTAAACATTAGGCAAGCGTAACCCCTGTTTAAAATAGCTAATTTTTTACTCAGCAGTGGATATGTTCAAAAATCTTCTAAATTAGCATTTATTAAACCACAAATTAAGAAACCCGACCTCAACCCCTGTTAGCTGTCCAATTACAGGCCGTTATCAAACCTCTCCTTTATCTCAACGATTCTGGAAAAGGTAGTAGCACAGCAGCTATGTTCATATCTAACTAGAAATAGTATACACAAACTGTGTCAATCAGTATTTAGGCCTCATCAAAGCAGAGCTACAGCCCTTGTTAAAGTAGTAGGAATTAAGGGAACGGCCCTCTCCTGGCTCAGATCCTATTTGACTGATCATTATCAGTTTGTAGATTTAAATGGTGACTATACAGCCTGTTCTCAAGTGAAGTTTGGTGTTCCACAGGGTTCGGTTTCAGGCCCACTGCTTTTTTTCTCTTTACATGCTTCCTCTGGGCAACATAATTTGTAAGCATCCTATTAGTTTCCATTGTTATGCTGATGACACACAGTTATATGTCTCAGCAAAGCCACATGAGAAAAGCCAGCTTAATAAATTTAAGCAATGTGTGAAGGAAATGAGAGACTGGATGCTAATTAACTTCCTTCTGCTTAATCCTGACAAGACAGAAGTATAGGTGATAGGTCCAAACATAGATAGAACTAAGCGGTTTGATCACACAATAACTCTGGGTGGCTTTTTTGTATTGTCATGTACAACAGAAAAAGACTTTATTGTGATTATAGATTGCAATCTGTCACAAGTTCATGTAGATAATATTACCGGGATAGCATTCTTTCATTTCAAGATAAGTAATATATTGTCACTAAAAATACAGAAAAATTAGTTCATGCTTTTTCTCACCTTTAGGTTGGATTATTGTAACACCTTACTATCTGGATGTTGAACTAAGTTCAAAAACAAGCTCCATTTAGTCCAAAATGCAGCAGTGAGAGTCCTCACTAGAATCAGAAGATATGAGCACATCACCCCTATCTTACCCATGCTAAATTGTCTCCCAGAGAAGTTTTACGTTGATTTTATAATACTACTGACCTAAAAAGCACTAAACGGTCTCACGCCACAGTACCTGAGTGAACAGTTAGTGTCTTAAAATTGGCTACGCCTACTTCGATCAAAGGATGTAAGCTGCTTGTTAGTACCCATATTATGAAAACTACAGCAGGGGGCACAGCTTCTTCTTACAAAGCCCCAAAGTTATAGAATACCCTTCCAATTAATGTTCGAGACTCAGGCACAATCTCAATGTTTAAGTCTAAGCTAAAAACCTATTTATTTAGCCAAGTATTTTTGTGAATAGATTTGCCATAGTTGTTGGAAGGCTAATTGATGGCACATTGGCAAAGGTGTCATTGCTGTTCTCAATAGCCTGTTTGATTTCAGACAGCCGTATGTCATTCCTTGCCCTTACAATTTCCACAACAGCCAACTCTTGCTGGTCAGTCAAAACACGTGGGCGACCACCACCATTTTGTCTCCTTTTAATTCTGAGGACAACCATATACTGTCAATATTGTAGTATTACAAATTACATTACCGTAAACTGACAATTACATGTTGTTCATCTATACAGTAGAGTACTATATTTTAGGAGTGAAGTTGCTATAGCACACTTACCGGTTTTCTTGGTAAAAAGTTCTGATGATAGAGCTGACAGTTGACCTTTGTAAATTAGGCTGTACCAACCTGGCAGCCTCAGCCATGGTAAAGCCTCTGTTAACCACATGGTCAACAACGATGGCCCGGACTTCATTAGAGATGATGCAGCGTTGTCTTCTGCCTACATTTCTCTGAAGACCACCTCTCTGTTGAGGAGCACCACCACCTCTTCGATGAAGGTTTCCTCTAAGTTCCTTCAAATTAATTTGTGTTACAAATCAACACTAACTGTGACATTTACAAAGCCTTAAAAAAAATCATTTTAATATACAGCCAAAATGTTCCCAATAGTATCAGCGTTCAACCTGCCGATTTTAAACCACTGAGATAAGGGTGAGGAACGCAACTTATGCCTTTATTATGAGTACAGCAGGGTAGTTGGTTAAACTAACAACTATTGGGATTTCATGTGGGGAAAAAAGGAACTACTCGTAATTGCGGGTTTCCTGGGCAATTAAGCATGCATTGTTGGTTGGACGAAGTGAGGCTTCTCAATGGAAGAAGCACACAATTAGGCACTTTAATGCTATTTACCAGCCCACTGACCGTTGGACCCAGGTATCACTGTTGTTTGCAAACATACTTTATATGTGCTGTTTAAACATTGACCCAGTACTCAACCTTGCAGAAAAGTGAGTAGTTACACAGACAATCAAACAAACTTGTAAATGCAAATACCAGAGCTACCAACTTTTCAGACAAGCTTGAAGTGAGATGCTGAAAATAAGGGCACTGGTTCTGCACATTCTCACACACATTCTCCCCATTGAGCATGCCCAGCCATTTTGTTTAACAATAACCATATAGCTTACCCCGCATGGCTCAGGTTTTGCATATTGTAGTTAAAGTGAAACAACAGATGCAGGTGACAGTATTTATACCAATTTGTTCAACTGACATTTGAAATATATAACAACATAAATAAATATATACACATGGACCAGTCAAAAATAAAGTGACACTAGTGATGAAAACTACTGAAAAAGAAGAAAACAAAAAGCAAATATAATAATAATAATAATAATAATAATAATAATAATAAGTGGTTTTGTTTGCATCTTCCACAAATAATTGTTTTAAATATAAAAGCATGATAAATTGGATGTGTGGCATACTATACTATATTTACACATACTGACATATTACAACAATTGCTCTGGAAGAAACTTTCCTGAAGAAGCTTGATGTGTATAAATCATGTCTTCTGTAAACTGATGTGCCAAGGAAGATGCTGCTGGTGCCAGGTTGCATCCCCTCCTGGACATTGTAAGTGATTTATGTTTTTGTTTCCCTCTGATGAGAAAAGTGCAAAACCTAATTTGTCTTTACAAAAAGAATCTCCTTACAATCCCAACTTGTTGGGTAAATAAATAAATGCAGTTGTCTGTTGTCTCGTTGAGTACCTTGGGGAACACCAAGAAGCGGTCTTCCAAGAATGCCAAGTATGTTTTTTAATTGACCACTCAACTCATAGTATTCAGAGTTACACATAGCGATACCCTGATACCACTGTTTATTTTGATGGCAGTCACGGAAATGAGATTTGGTCAACATGATACCTTCAGGGTATTTCTGTACACTTTCTGCTAATGTCAACATGCTAGTCATGTACAACCATGTTACTACAACAAACTATTCTGTGTATTTTAGTCACGGAAAACACATTGGACAAATCATTTCAGATTATTTCCGATTTCATGTTTACTTATGCCCTTAAGAATATATTTAATATTTTATAGTGAACATTGACAAGTTGATATTTGATATTGATGGGTTATTGATTTGAACTGAATCAACAAAGTTAGGAGAACATTAACTATGAAAAACTGAATGGTAGTCAGATGGTTGAATGATTGTCTCATTGTGGGATACTGGGGTCAAGTTTCAGGTTTTGCATTGCTAATGGATTTCCGGCCTGCTTGTATTGAAGTATTAATCATTTTTTAATGCATGCATTTAAATAATTAGCTTGATGAGATTGATGTAGAATGATAAAAAATGTATTGTATTGGAACAGCATCTTGTTAAAATGCTGTTAACGTTCTTGTTGCAGTACATACACCAACACTTGTGTTTACCAACCCGCACAAACACGTCTCAAACACTTCTAGGTAATAAAGTGATAGAAAAACAAATGACTAATGTTGGTGTTAATAACATTCTATTATGATTTAACAGGTGTGAAGCCAAAGGGCATCAGACTTTCCTGACAAATCATAGGTGGTCAGTGGTATGACAGTAGCAACATGAACTAACCATGTTAAGTAGTAACATGATTGGTTAATCACCACTAAAGTCTCACAGAACACAAAAGTCACAAGAAACAAAAAAGCAAAGAAAATACAGGGAATCCAATGAATAAATCAATGCAATTGCACACAGACACACCTTAGGGAATGACTCCTGATAGACTAAACATGAGGGTGTTCTAGGGCAGCCACTCCACCCTCCCGTGTAGGATATGTGGAAGTTGAGGCTGTGACTACTGTGAGCAGAATTCACTATTCGACTTTGTGACTGGAGCATGGGACAAGCACTGGAACGCTGGACTGGAACCAAATGTGAGGACCAGGTTAGACCTTGGTATGGGTGTTGGGTGGGAGCTTGGCAGGACTGACTTGGCAGGAGGTCTGAGGTGGAAACAGGTGCAGGGCCCAGACTTGGCATATGCATGGGGTTGGAGCTCGGCACGGACATGGAGGTCATTATTGAAACTGGGGCGGAGCTGGATCTTGTCACTGCCATTGGGTTGGAGGTTGGGATGGAGCTTGGATCAGAGCTTGGTCTGTGTCTTAGCATGGGCAATAGGTCTAAGCTGGAGCTTGGCATGGGCACCATGGTCAGTACTAATTTTGCTAGGTTATTTAGATTTAGATTAGCCTTTTCACTAAAATGTACATTGGTTTTCATCACATTTTAACGGTTGTTCATTTCAATCTGTTTGAAATTGAAGCATTTTAGATATACAATACAATAACCTTTTTTATTCAAATCTTTCAATTTCAAATGCAATCACTAAAACGACTGTTTAAAACTGATACAGTACACTGAGTAGGCTACAAACAATGTGGTTTCACTACAACTGTGAGGTATTTTGTTTATAAATAGTGCAAGGTCGCAAATCATCACAAGAACAACAAGACTTAAAGAAGTGGTTATAGTTCTGGCGGAGCGTTGGAAGTCAGGAGATTTACAGATTTCAGATAACTCCATCTTCTTGCGACTCCCTCTTCCTTCAAAAGTGGATGTTAAAAATGCTGGATGTAGTGTATTAATAAAGAATTGCATTCGAAATCTGCATATCTGTTATATGAATCTTAATGTGAACTTACCTTTTCATACCTTCATGAGCAGCTGCCACTCTTCACGGTTTTTGTGAATTTTCCACTGGGTTTTTGTTTTTTTGTCAGTTTTGTTTGGCAACACAGATGAAGTTGTCTAAAGTGTTTCTCCTCTTTCTTCCAAGAAAGATCATGAATGTGTGCTACTATAGTTTGCAATAAATCCATGCAGAGAAATGGATAGCAAAATAAATTGTTGTAGAAATCATTTGTCCATTCATCCTTCCTTCACATTATTGTCTTGTTTTTATTCATTAATAAAACTTCAAAAAAAATTTATATAATTTTCAGAGATTACTGTTTATTTAATTTTTACTGTACACTGAACACTGCAGCATGCCCAGCCTACATCAGAACCCTATCTGCTGATCCTTCTTCTCAATAGACAAGCAGTTAGTAATCAGTCTTCCATTCTTTCACAAAGGGAGTTGAGGCATGATGCATGTACTTTAATGATGCATGTTCTTTAACAAGTTTTAATATTATCACCCATAAACATGAAATGCAAACAACAACATGAAAACTTTGACTGAGCTAAAAACAATATGCTGTGGCTAATGGTCACTAAACACAACAGTTACAACAGGATAACATCAGTGAATATATCTGGGAACACTATTAGAATATTTTACTATCACTATTAAAATCTGTTCGTTTAAGGTGAACATACCTATTAAATTAAGAAAGCCCATTAAAACACACTACCATCTCTGAGCTCAGATTATATAAAGAAAAAATTACGTATTATCTTACTTTACATCTTAATTATTGATGTGTTTGTTACTGTATACCTCCTGTAATTTTAGGCCAATTAGACGTTTGCACAGTCTGATATGGATACCCATGTGTTCACTCTGTTTGGTGGCCATATTGAAAGCTTGAAGTCAGGAAAACTTTTTGCCCAGAAAATGAACCCCCCGTAAATGCACATTGTTTAGATGTTTACTTCTTTATTTTGGATAAGTATCACTACTAATTTTGCATCATTTAACTCTGATATGGGAAATATACAGTTAAATCAAAAGACTGATTTAGAAACAGATTAAGATTGTAGGCTATACAGTTAGTTCAGTAGTTTTAGACTGACAAATTTTTAAAAAAAACTTAATACTGTAGGTGAGCGTAAAGGCCACTGTAATGTGGAAAGCAAACTATAGTATCATTTAATAAACACTGTCATAATTCTGTGCTCATAATAAAGTATGTATGAACCTAACCTAGATTATTTTACTGCAAAATCATATCCTATAAATGTAATATATATTTTTAATTCCAAATAAGCTCATTTACGTTGAATGTCTATGGAAATATTTCATAAACAGACTTAAAATATTCACTGATGACTGTGACTTTAAGTTAATCTTTAAATGATTAATAAATTATTTATTATTATTCATTATTAATAAATTCACATCCATCATGAGAATCTCCTGTTCCACCAAATCCCAAGGAGGCCATTTGAATACAGTGACTACAGCGACTTCATTGCCAGGTTAAAAAAAGCCAGTTTGAGATTATTTTAGCTTTGTGGCATGGTGTGTTATCCTGTGGTTGTAAAAGGGATAGGAACAATATTCAGGTAGGCTGTGGCATTTAATCCATGCTCAATTGGTACTAAAGGGTTCAAAGTGTGCCAAGAAAATATCCAACACCATTATACCACCAGCAGAAGCCTGAACCATTGATCCAAGGCAGGATGGATCCATGCGTTCATGTTGTTTATGCCAAATTCTAACACCCCCCCCCCCCCCCCCCATATTCTGAATGTTGCAGCAGAAATCAAGAATTATCCGACTATGCAATGTTTTTCCAATCTTCTGTTGTCCAATTTTGGTCAACCCATGTGAATTTCCTGTTTTTATCTGACAGGAGGGTCACCCGGAGTGTTTTTAATCTTTTTTTTTTTTTTGAAACATTGTTTAAAATAAACAATATTTTTAAATAAACAATGTTGTGAGCCTATTGGAAACATGGGTGTGTTTAGAGGATACAAAAATGTACCCATAATCCCAACCAGTCGTTTAGCATTTAATGATATATACAGTATCTCTTAATTGAATTGCTATTTAATTTAAATTTAATTGTATGAGAGATTAATATTTTATTTTAACATACTACTGAAATCAATATCTTGTGCTCTAAAATGTCTCAGAGTAGATTTAGTGAGCTTAATAGTTTTGTTTACCCTATAGTATTATAAGATTGTTTAATATAATAATACCATGTAGACTTATTCATATGTTGTATGACAACCTTTGTCTTGTCCCCTATTTTCTGGAACATCAATTGCAAAATGCCAGGTAAAGCACAGGATGTCATGTTCTCTACAATTTCTGTGAAATAGAAAGATTATGCCTGCACCGACTGGTTGCCAAATTGTCCCTCAGCCAAACCAGCCAGTAAATGCTCAGTATAATGCCCATGGTCTTAAGGCAAGGGAGGCACTGACTGCATAGTTAGCCACCCACTCTCCACTCAACATAGGTTCATTAGCAGAATATCATAAAAAAGGCAACAACAACAACAACAACAAAAAATCCAACAAGGTGACTGTTGTATGTGTATGAAAAATAAACTGTGAAGATCTGGGCCAGGGCACATAATGTAAACAAAAAACAAACAAACAAAAATACATTGTGCAGAGAATGCTCAATAATAAAAGTTTAAGCTGTAAGTTTAATCTAAAAGTGGAAAGATGTACGATGTGGCAGTGTACATAGATTTAAAAAACCTACTAAACATGAAATCCTAACAATTTACTCAATGCAATGATTTTTTTTCTTTTAACCAAGGTCATGGAAATTATAGTTTATTAGAGTTTTTTTTGTTTTGCTTTGTTTTTTTGTTTTTTTGTTTTTGGGGGGGGGGGATTGTTTGTAGTTTGAGTTGTTTTGGGAATAGCGAGCATAACTGGTGTAGAGTGGTGTGGTGGAAAATTCTGTTGATCAATAAACAGACCAGCAGTCATTGGCAAGCATGAAAGAAAAGGTTTTCTCCCCAGGGAAGGTTAATTCATTCATCAAAGACATAAGGTGTGGTGTGTACAGGAAGAGACAGAAAAATTACATTTATGTCACTACTTATAGGAATAATGAACAAAAGGTGTGTGAGCAGTTTTGGAATATTAGTTGAAATCCTCCTGCAACCATCCATTCCTGGTTCTTAACACAGACACATAGTTCACTGCTCAGTGTTCTTGGTGTGATAGCTGGGCTCTGATAGCATTTATTTTTCTCCAAGATCTTGTGTTAATGATGAGAGAGTTAAACTGCTGTTTAAAAGTCTTCTCCAGCACATCCCAAAGATTCTCAATGCTTTTAAAGTCTGGACTCTGAGGTGGCCGATCCATGTGTGAAAACGTTACCTCAGGCTCCCTTAACCACTTTTTCACAATTTGAGCCCAATGAATCCTGGCATTATGATTTGGAGCATGCAGATGCTGTCAGACAAGAAAACATTCAGGGCATTTCGTATAATCAGGTAGTAAGCTGACTTAATTTTTTTGGGGCACATAAGGTTGTTGGTTGCTGTGTGTTTATGAAGTTATTAATTATTAATGTTAAAATGCTTTTCATCGACTACAGCTCAGCATTTAACACCATAATTCCCTCTACACTCACCACCAAGCTGGAGCACCTGGGACTCAGCTCATCTCTGTGTCAGTGGATCTCTAATTTCCTAACTGGGAGACCACAGGCAGTAA
>JAAGKR010000831.1:139179-160173 GCA_011419295.1 Clarias macrocephalus
TTTTCATCGACTACAGCTCAGCATTTAACACCATAATTCCCTCTACACTCACCACCAAGCTGGAGCACCTGGGACTCAGCTCATCTCTGTGTCAGTGGATCTCTAATTTCCTAACTGGGAGACCACAGGCAGTAAGGATGGGTGGATACGTCTCAGCCTCTCTCACTCTCAGCACTGGAGCCCCACAGGGTTGTGTTCTGAGCCCCATGCTGTACTCTCTGTACACGCACGACTCTGTGGCCACTACCAGCTCCACGACCATCATCAAGTTTACTGACGACACCGTCGTGGTAGGCCTGATCTCTGACAACGATAAGACGGCCTACCTGAAGGAGATTGGAAATCTGGAGAACTGGTGCCAGAGGAACAACCTTCTTCTAAATGTCAGTAAGACAAAGGAGCTGATAGTGGACTTCAGCACTAAGCAGAAGAGGAACTACCAGACCCCCGTCATCAACGAGAGCCCAGTGGAGAGAGTGGACAGCTTCAAGTACCTCGGTGTTCACATCACGCAGGACCTGGCATGGTCCTGTCACATCAACACCATGGTGAAAAAGGCCCGACAGCGTCTCTACCACCTCAGACGCCTGAGAGACTTCAGACTGCCCTCTAAGGTGCTCAGGAACTTTTACTCCTGCATCATAGAGAGCATCCTGACGGGAAACATCGCAACCTGGTTCGGGAACAGCACCATGCAGGACAGACAAGCCCTACAGAGGGTGGTGCGATCAGCTGAGTGCAACATCCGAACTGAGCTCCCTGACCTGCACTCTATCTACAGCAAGCGGTGCTGGACAAAGGGCAGGAAGATCGTGAAGGACCTCAGCCACCCCAGCAATGGACTGTTCTCTCTGTTGCGGTCTGAAAAGCGCTTCCGCTCCCTCAAGGCCAATACAGAGAGACTGAGGAGGAGCTTCTTCCCGCAGGCGGTACGGTCTCTCAATCAAACCAATACACTGAACTAAAACACCTCTGCATTTTTTTTTTTTTTTTTTTTTTTTTTGCACACACTAAACGGACAATTTGTCAAATGCACATTTGCACACCTCAAGGACTTACCTCAATATTGTACAGATTTACGGATATATTTACGGATTTCTATATATTTTTGAAAACTTTTTGTATTATTTCACTTTTCACTATTTATTTCCTTTTTCTTCTAGATAAAATTGTAAATTTTAAATTTTAAATTCTAAGGTCACGGGGCGGTCGTATAAGCATTTCACTGCATATCGTACTGTGTATGACTGTGTATGTGACAAGTAAAATTTGAATTTGAATTAAATCCATTGAGTGTATAATAGCAATGTATGGAGGCTATGTGCTTAAAATTTCTTTATCTTTTCTTCATCTATCTCTCACATCATTATGTTTTGATGAAAAGTAAGGATTCTAACGTGTGTGTGTGTGTTCATAACCGAAGTTGACCTAATGCTTTGTACAGAGGGATTTCTCTACTCTTATGTGTTATGGTTCTATTCTTGAGTGGTATGAACCATAAATTCCTTACCATAATCATCTTCCTCCAGGGTGCATCCTATCATTCTATTCCCATGAGAGTTTCACGGCTCAAACATTTTAACAGCTCCAGCAATGGATTGGCTGAAATGTTTTTCTGAAGCATGATTATACAAAAGAACCAATGTAATTCAAATCATATTCAAATCAAATTCAAATTTTATTTGTCACATACACAGTCATACACAGTACAATACGCAGTGAAATGCTTATACCTGGACCTTAAATTTTTTTTTACAAGAAATAAGGAAATAAATAGTGAAATAGAATGAAAATAAAGTAGTTAAACTATAAAAAAGATGCAAGATACAAAAATTTTCAAAAATATATAGGAAATCTACTCACTCACTCACTCACTCACTCATCATCTATACCACTTAATCCTGTATTCAGGGTCACGGGGGGCCTGGAGCCTATCCCAGGAGACTTCGGGCACATGGTAGGGTACACCCTGGACAGGGTGCCAATCCATCGCAGGGCACAGACACACACACATACACTCACTCATTCACACTCTACGGGCAATTTGGGAAAGCCAATTAGCCTAACCTGGACTGTGGGAGGAAACCGGAGTATAGGAAATCTAAAAATATAAAATATAACAACTTAAAAAATGTATCTGTCTGTACAAATATTGCAGTAATTTTAATGAAAATGAGATAAATGGAAATGTGAAAAAGTCCTGGAAGTGTGCAAATGTGCATATATGTGCAAATGTGCATTTGCCATAATTGTCCATTCTATGAGGTGTGCAAAAAAATGCAGAGGTGTTTTAGTCCAGTGTATTAGTCTGATTGAGAGACCGTATTGCCTGCGGGAAGAAGCTCCTCCTCAGTCTCTCTGTATTGGCCTTGAGGGAGCGGAATCGCTTTCCTGACCTCAACAGAGAGAACAGTCCATTGCTGGGGTGGCTGAGGTCCTTCACGATCTTCCTGGCCTTGGTCCAGCACCGCTTGCTGTAGATAGAGTGCAGGTCAGGGAGCTCAGTTCGGATAATGCGCTCAGCTGATCGCACCACCCTCTGTAGGGCTCGTCTGTCCTGCATGGTGCTGTTCCCGAACCAGGTTGTGATGTTTCCCGTCAGGATGCTCTCTATGGTGCAGGAGTAGAAGTTCCTGAGCACCTTAGAGGGCAATCTAAAGTCTCTGTCAGGCGTCTGACGTGGTAGAGACACTGTCGGGCCTTTTTCACTATGGTGTTGATGTGACAGGACCATCACAGGTCCTGCGTGATGTGAACACCAAGGTACTTGAAGCTATTCACTCTCTCCACTGGGCTCTCGTTGATGACGGGGGTCTGGTAGTTCCTTTCTTGCTTAGTGCTGAAGTCCACTATCAGCTCCTTTGTCTTACTGACGTTTAGAAGGAGGTTGTTCCTCTGGCACCAGTTTTCCAGATTTCCAATCTCCTTCAGGTAGGCCGTCTCATCGTTGTCAGAGATCAGGCCCACCACGACGGTGTCGTCAGCAAACTTGATGATGGTGGTGGAGCTGGTAGTGGCCACACAGTCGTGCGTGTACAAAGAGTACAGCAGGGGGCTCAGAACACAACCCTGTGGGGCTCCAGTGCTGAGAGTGAGGGAGGCTGAGACGTATCCACCCATCCTTACTGCCTGTGGTCTCCCAGTTAGGAAATTAGAGATCCACTGACACAGAGATGAGCTGAGTCCCAGGTGCTCCAGCTTGGTGGTGAGTGTGGAGGGAATTATGGTATTAAATGCTGAGCTGTAGTCAATGAAGAGCATTTTAACATAATTCCCCCTTCTAGTGTCCAGGTGAGTGAGTGTTGTGTGGAGGAGATGAGAAATGGCATCATCTGTAGAGCGGTTCGGGCGGTATGCAAACTGTAGTGGATCCAGGGTGTCTGGTAGTGAAGAGATGATGAAGTCTCTGACCAGCCGCTCAAAGCACTTCATCACCACTGATGTGAGGACTACAGGTCGATAGTCATTGAGGGAAGCAGGATGGGGTTTCTTTGGAACAGGAACAACGATGGACTCTTTGAAGCATGTGGGGATCACTGACTGAGATAAAGAGAAATTGAATATCTCTGTGAACACAGGTGCTAGCTGGTCTGCGCAGGCTCTGAGGACTTTACCTGAGATGCCGTCTGGTCCTGTTGCTTTCCTGGTGTTCACTCTCTTGAAAGCTCTCCTCACGTCGTGCTCGGAGATGATAAACACGGTTCCGATGTTGGCAGTGACTTCCTGTCTGCAGCTGTTAGCGCCGCTAGCATTAGCATTGCTAGCGTCTTTAGCTGCAGCCTCGAAACGAGCATAAAAGGTGTTCAGAGTCATGTCCGCGTTCGTCATACCGGATGTTGGTGCTTTATAGTCCGTTATTGTCTTTAGTCCCTGGCACAGGCTCCTAGAGTCACTCTGTTGGAGTTGTGACTCTAGTTTCCTCCCGTAGCGCTGCTTCGCTTCTTTCACCGACGTTGTATGATGCAGCCTTGTACAGGTCCATGTCCCCCGACCCAAGTTCCGCATTGTAGGCAGTGGTGCGAGATCTCAGAGCGTCACGGATGGTTTTATCCACCTACGGCTTCTGATTGGGAAATTACAATTATTACAATTACAATATTATTACAATAATTACAGTGAAACCTTGGATTACGAGTAACATGGTTTATGAGTGTTCCACAAGATGAGCAAAGATTTTTAATAAATTTTGATTTAAAAAACGAGCAAGTGTTGGTTTACGAGTGCCGAGTATCATGTATCACACATGGGCCTCTTATTTTGACACTGAGCGTCACTCTTGTGTAGCGGTGTGTATTCTGCATTGGGTCATGCAAAAAATCTTAATACACTGACATTCTTGCCATCATGTCCTCGTTTATTAAATCTCATACAGCTGGACAACACAAACAGGTAAGCTGAGGACTTGTGCAGCAGTTAAAACAGCGCGTGGCAGCGATGCTCAACGTGCACGCGCGCGCTGTGAATTCACATGCAGACTGGGGCAAAATATAGACACGAACACATTTAAAAATCTATTATAATAAATCATCTACCTGTACAACACAAACAGCAAGCTGAGGACTTGTGCAGCAGTTAAAATAGCGTGTGGCAGCGATGCTCAACATGCACGCGCGCGCTGTGAAATCATATAAAACTATATTCATTAAACAAAAACAATATAACCAAGAAAACATGTGTGTACATCACTGAGGGACTTATAATCATAATTATACAAGTATGTAGTGCGAAATCATCGGTTATTAGAATAAAACATCTAACCAAACGACCAAACTTTTTGTGACCTACCGCTGTGAATTCACATACAGACTGGGAAGAAGCTAAAGGTTAACACTCCACAAAACAGCATGTGGTCACAGGAAATCCAAATATGGTCATGGCAAGTGGAATCACAAAGTACTGTTTTAAAGGCATACCTGCTACACTTGCGCTGCGGAATTGTGGGTAATCGTCTCCCCTGCTCCCCTGGGTCTTAGTGCTCGTCTCTTACTGGTATAATCAACATCTCCCTCTGTGTTTCAGCGTCTCCTATGTGTGTGCGTGCGCGTAATTTGACACCAACACACGGACACACACTCTTTTCACCCCCTCTCCCCGGCTTCACTCACGCACATAGAAACTCCGCTCTGTCGTGATTCTTTTCAAAGGTAAGGTGCTGGTTCATTTGTTTTTGTTTTTACTTTACAGCAGTGATTCCGTTAGTATGCGCTCATGCCAGTGTCATTAAAGAGAACTCTTTTTTTTCCCCCGTTAAAACAGTGCTGTCATTGTGTGTGTGTGTTTGTTGTGAAACTTAAAAAGTGATTCCGTTAGTATGCGCTCATGCCAGTGTCAGAGAGATTTCTTTTTTTTCCGTTAAAACGGTGCTTCCATTATGTGTGTTTGTTGTGAAACAACAACAAAAAAAGAAAGCGAGGTGGGGAGAGGGAGGAGGAGTGTTACTGTGTAAAACGAGGCGAGGGAAGGAGCTAATTCCACACACACATGGCACCTGCACGCACAAACGGAAACACTTATCTGTCGTGATTTATTTTTACAGGTAAAGTGCAGGTTAATCCGTTGTATTTTCACTTCATAGATTGTATTAATTATTTTTATGTATTTATTTTTTTGGGCTGTGGAACGAAATAATTTGAGTTTTCATTATTCCTTATGGGAAAATCTGATTTGATTTACGAGTACTTGGGAATACAACCCCACTTCTTGAACGAATTATGCTCGTAATCCAAGGTTCCACTGTATTTCACCTCACCTTAAGTCACTCACAAAGCACAGACAACAAAAAATAATGTCATGTACAGTAATATGTCTATGTCATGTAGTGTGTCATTATCTTTGCACTGTGGCACTGATCCAAATGCATTTGAATCAGTTAACCTATGATTGCGCTGCTTGTGAGTGCATGGTTACATGAAATGTTCCACAATAACAGTATTATAGACACAAACCTAGTGATAAATAGTGTGTTTTAAAAGTAATTCAATCAAATGACATGAGATTGCAGAACTGCATGTAACTGTTAAAACTAATTCAAGCAGTTTGTCCAGTGATGACACAAGATGGCAGAAGTGTGTGTGACTGCTTAAGATTCTGATCAAAAGAGCTTGCCAAAGCCCACTGAAAGAGAAGTGGAAGACAGGCTTAATAGGTTTATTGAAACCAAAATTCGCTTAAAGGCAGGATGAAACAAATTGACAAGCTCAAATGTGATGGCTGAAGTGTGAAAAAAGGAAGGTGTGCCGTTAAATGTTCAGTGACTTTGTGATAATTAATACAGACATACTTCATCCACTTGATGAAGATGAAAAAAAGGAAAATTGCTTCACTGGTTTAAACCCAGGTCAGCACCCTTAAGAGACTTCATAAATAAATAAAAGGTGCTGACCTGCAAAACATGAGAATCAACTGCATCAGCATAATTCCAATTCTAATTTCACTATATGGATAGTTCAACTGATCACACAAGATGCAAATTCAGCTTAGTTAGCCATTAGCCATAGTTCAGATGCTTCAATTAAAACATTTGGGTCTTCAGCACACAATAAAGAAAAGCCCTTCATGTGCAGCTTTATGCTTGCAGAATCCAATAAGGTGTTTCAGGAATACCTGACAGGCAAACCTTGCATACTGGCTTGAGAAAACATGCAGCATCTGTTTAATGTATGCCAAAGCAATGTAATCAAACTTAGATTCCCCAAAGCAACCAAATTCTTAGCAGTGAGAGTAATTTATATGACCTTATTAAACTAATGAAGATTAGACAAATTAAATAAATTAAAGTAAAACATTTTTTTTTTTTTGCAAGAGAAACCTCTCACTAGGTATTGAGGTGAACCTCTCACTGTCAGCTCAAATCATTTTGCTGATTCCAGTGAGAAAGGCTACTGCATGTCACACCTTTCCCACATTCTCCTAACTAAAGATGTTCATGCCTGATAGGGAAATCAATAGTACCAACACTGAAACATGTCAGAATATCAAAATCGGAAATGACAGAAGCTGTTGTCGGCCATTAACAAATGGACAGCAAAAATTTGTCTAAGCACTACAATGTTTAAGTATGAGGGGTGTTCAATCAAACAGGAACTTGGAAAAGAACTTGATGTAGCTTTAAAAAAAAAAAAAAGAACTTTACCCTACCATCTTATACTTGAACAGCTCAGAAAGCCAAAGGCAAGCAAACGCAACTCCCACTACCACAAAAAGACTTAGAAAAGACAAAAAGTTTAAGTTAAAAACTGCACTCATACAGTTGAGTCCCATCTAGCCAAGCTGATTATGCAGTACTTTTATCAAGAAAGCATTTTCAACCTCCCCAAGTTCTTCCACACCACCCCACTTCTCCATTCTCTGCACTTCATCATACATTCAGTCACTGGGGCAAATTGTATTGCTTGCAACCCATAAACTCATAGCATTTGAGCCAATTTTAGTCAATATTTGATTTTTTTTATATATATATATATAAACATATATACATGGCTCAGGATTGTGCAGTATAGAGTGACATATCCTTTTTTTCAGCTGTGGGCAATATATGATGAATTGAATTTTATTTTATTTTAACCAAACACCCAAACATCACTGAGTAAAAAAAAAAGAAAGGGTCACATGGGCAAAGAAATAGCACAAATACACATGATCACATGTTTTTATAGTTGTCCACTGCTGTTTCTATGAAGAAAAAAGAATTACATGCTCATTTTGCGCAGCAGCTATGTTCATATCTACATATACTGTAAATAGCACAAACAAACTGTATCAGTCAGGATTTAGGGCCCATCAAAGCACAGAGAAAGCACTTGTTAAAGTAGGTTAATGTAGTAAATGACCTCCTATTGGCCTCTGATCAGGGTTGCATCACTTGTGTTACTCAACCTCAGTGCAGCTTTTGACACCATTGATCATAGTATTCTCCTTCACAGATTAGAAAATGTAGTAGGAACGGCCCTCTCCTGGCTCAGATCCTATTTGACTGATCTTTATCAGTCTGTAGATCTAAATGGTGACTATTCTGCATGTTCTCAAGTGGAGTTTGGTGTTCCACAGGGTTCAGTTTTAGGCCCACTGC
Source organism: Clarias macrocephalus (assembly GCA_011419295.1). Taxonomy (NCBI): domain Eukaryota; kingdom Metazoa; phylum Chordata; class Actinopteri; order Siluriformes; family Clariidae; genus Clarias; species Clarias macrocephalus. Next base: position 147,248 of record JAAGKR010000831.1, read on the forward strand.
TTTTTTCTCTTTACATGCTTCCTCTGGGCAACATAATTTGTAAGCATGGTATTAGTTTTCATTTTTATGCTGATGACACACAATTATACGTCTCAGCAAAACCAGATGAGAAAAACCAGCTTACTAAAGTTGAGCAATGTGTGAAGGACATAAGAGAATGGATGTTAATTAAGTTCCTTCTGCTTAATCCTGATGAGACAGAAGTTCTAGTCATAGGACCGCAAGCAGCTAGAAGCAAGCTTTTGGATCACACTGTAACTTTAAATGGCCTTCCTGTTCCATCAAGAGCAACAGTGAAAGACCTCTGTGATTATTTCATTTGAAGCTTACATAGATAATATTACTAGGAAACCATTCTTTCACCTAAGAAATATTGCCAAGATAAGGAATATATTGTCACTAAACGATGCAGAAAAACTAGTTCATGCTTTTATCACCTCTAGGTTATCGCATAATGCAGCAGCGATAGTCCTCACTAGAACCAGAAGATACGAGCACGCCATCCCAATCTTATCCACACTGTATTGGCTCCGTGTGAAATTTCACATCTATTTTAAAATACTACTATTGACATATAAAGCCTTAAATGGTTTCGCACCGCAGTATCTGAGTGAACTGCTAGTGTCTTACGATCCACCATGCCTACTTTGATCAAAGGATTCAGGCTGTTTGTCAGTACCACGTACTATGAAAACTACAGCACGGGGCAGAGCTTTTTCTTACAAAGCCCCAAAGTTATAGAATAGTCTTCCAATTAATGTTCGGGACTCAGACACAGTCTTAGTGTTTAAAGCTAGGCTAAAAACCTATTTATTTAGCCTAGCATTTTTATGAATAAATTTGCCTTAATATTATGGTGAACTGGTATGTTTAAATGCTGTCTTCCCCACTCTCATTGATCACTCAGGTTTATTGACAGTGAAAAGGCATAACTAAAGCTGCCAGTGATCCAGACCCTCTCTGTCCTCTGGACCTGTCTGACTCGCCCTGGTGTCTCGCTACTGGCTGGAGATCTTGTTGCATGGATGCCCCGTGTAGTCTGCCTGGGATGCGTGTGGTGACTGGGGATGGTTCCACTTTTCCACAACGACGGTCCTGGCCTCGGCTGATGCTGACAGCAGTTCGCTGAGGAGTCATGACTGCAGTTGCTTGAAAGTTAGGACTGGAGTTTCCTATAGTCTAACTGAGCCTCCAGTAACAAACTGGAATTCGTATTAACTTAAACACACCTCCTGTTATACTGAACTTTCAGTCTCACACAGTATGATGCAGATCAATCCCTGCTATCTGTTTTTACCCAAATGTGAATGCGTTCCCTGTTGAGTCTGGTTCCTCCTACTGCCATCTCAGGGAGTTTTTCCTTGCCACTTTTGCTCACTGTCGCTCATCAGGGACAATCTTATCTATTTGATTTATACACATTCACATTGCATACAAACTTAAATAATTCTTTTGATTGTGTAAAACTGCTTTGCGACAATGTCAATTATTAGAAGCGCTATACAAATTAAATTGAACTGAATTGAATAGAATTTTGAGAGTTTTAGATTTTTGCGACATCATTCCCATATTCCGGGAGTGGTAAAAGTTACATGTTATAATAGTAATGATAACTTTTGTTCTACCTGACCCAAATATACTGTACAGTTGATGTTTACACATCGGCAAGGCTTCCATATAAGCACGCATCTTTTTTTAAATAGTCATTGACAGTACAGTATGTTATGTTACACACACTTTACTGTAGGAAAATTCTGCTGCAATCTGGTTGGCCAGGAACATAGACAGCTCATGTCCTCGGGTGACTTGAAAGAGTAATGTGAGTGCAAATTCATTCTTTTTAACACTCACTGTGTATCTGCTTTGGTGTTTTTTTGTGTTTCTTCATTGTCAAAGCTGCCGTAGCTTCGTTGGTTGTATTTAACACAACAGCATTCATAAACTCACCCTGGGTGGAGCATTTAACAAGATGCCGGAATGTGTGGTCGAACTTTCAAAGACTCTTACACATTTGAAAGATGAAGATATTTTACCAATGGATGAAGAACAGAAAAGATTTTGAGTCTTGACTCATACTGATACAATATATCATGAACAGACAGGCAGCACACCCCACTCAAAAGGTCAAATCTAAAGAAGGCAAAAGATCTTCTGCACAGAAGGAAGATATTTCCAACAGTGTCATCCTTAAATTCCATTCCTAGAGTAAGCATATCCAAGCTCTCAAGTGGCAACTTAAGGAAGACACTGAAAGTGTGGTCAAAATTAAAGAGTCGATTGATGCAAACACATTAGTTTTGAAGGGAATAACGTGTGAACTCTTGGCTGTTCATGATTGTAACTTTAGTAATATAGTCAAACTCCATGTGAAAAATGAGGGAAAATATCTTGTAATATAAAAAAATCTACGTGACATTGCGAGTTCAAATAAAAGCTGCTCAGAAATCAATAAATCATTGGATTACATGAGATTATCCTTCCTTAGTCAAAAATTTCTGTCCAAAACAGAAGCTCTGTTGAAGCTTATTTATTTTATTCCCTCTAAACTTCATCAAAAGTGATAAAATCATTTAATTCCATAATATATAAATTCATATGGAAGAACAAATCTCATTATTTATGCAAATCTCAGTTCATCATTGAGTATGAAAACGGGGGCCATTTAATTCAAATCTGTTTTAGACTCAGTTGGTTAAAAGATTGTATTTATGAACTTCTATCCATATGGTACCATATTCCTAAAAAATATTTTAAATTAGGTTGGGGGATTGACTGCTTGCTCCTTTGTGGTGTCTAAAATTCCACAAACAAGCCGTACACATTGGAAAATTATTTACCCACACTTTCTCCACACTGGCTGTTATTGTGGAATAACAGGGCTTTTCCATAAATAGTAAATCTCTCTTCAAAGCTGCTGGTATAACAATGGTGTAAGAATTGTTCATGATTTTTTAAATTCCGATGTTCAAATGCCCAAATGTTATGCTGTGCGGATTTTATCAGAAAAAACAGGATTATTACTTCGAAATAAGAACATTTATTAAGGAGTATTACATTAAAAGCTTGGATACCCGTTTAATTCATTGCATTTTTTAATTCAATGTATTGATTCAATGTATTCATTTTATTTTAAAACTATGAAATAAAACATATGGCATTAGGTACTGTAATTAAGTGACAACAGCAGTCAGTTGTTATTTTAAGACATGAAGGTCAGCTGTTCTGGAGTAGTTCTTGCAAGCACAGTATTGTCAAGTGCATTTGCGAAACCCATCAAGCACCCTCAAGCAAGTCTTCTCATGAAGACCTTCCCAGGAAAGCAAGACCAAAACTTACTTCTGCTGCCGAGGAGAAGTTCATTTAGAGTTACCAGCCTCAAAAATCACCCGCTGGCAGCATCTCAGATTAGAGCCGTTTTGAAGGCTTTACAAAGTATAAGTATAATTTTCTACTATGTAGAAAAGCAAAGACAACTGAATTAGAAGGTTTGACTGGTAGTTTACCTTCTTTTCATTGTACTGAAATAATATGTGTGTGTGTGTGTGTGTGTGTGTGTGTGTGTGTGTGTGTGTGTGTGTGTGTGTGTGTGTTTGTGTGTGTGTGTGTGTGTGTGTGATGTTGCAAAAATTAGGAACTGTTACAATGAGCATATTACTATTATTATTATTGTTGTTGTTGTTGTTGTTGGTTTGGTCATTAACACAAACGAAAACAACCAAAAACCCTTTTAAACATTTTTTGTTCATATTTTGTTTCTTGTAGACACATTGTCATGCTGAAATAGGTTTAGAACTTAGTTCCAGTGAATAGAAATCTTAATGCTAGACCATAAAAGGATTTCCTTTACTTTTAATCAATTCTAATTAGCTGTGATGGTTATAGGTGTGCACATACATTTGGCCATAGTGTACAAATAAATGATTTTTGGCCAAATACAAATACTTTGTAAAAGGAACTGCAGGGACTTGGTTGAGGTCTGCCTGCAGAAAGTGAGAGGCAGGTGAAGGCAGGAGGTAAAATGTAATGCTTTTTACCTCTGATTATTTATTTGCATTCTTTTGGATTGGCAGGAGAGAGAGAGAAGACAGTATTCATAGCCACACTTTGAATATGCAGTCAAAGTTCTAAAAGATGTTAAATCCAACCAACATTAATTAAATAGAAAAAATGTGAATAGTTTCTGAAGGCACTGTACCTACAGTATATACTCACTGTGTGATGTGGTATCATTATGCAAAAACATGCCCAACCCTTCCGTTAAAAAAAAAAAAAAGCATGGCTTTTGTTTACAGGTAAACATTAAATACACATGGCATAGCGTTATTAATGGGAAGGCACCAGAAAACCAAGTCACACTTAAACAGGGAGACCCAGAGAGATGATATCATCATCCTTATTAATTTACACATTTTACTTTTATTTATTCACTGGTTTTTATTGTTTTTAAAAATAAAACAGAAGTGAAAAGAGCACATTTTTGAATCATAGAAGAACTTCTATAGCAGGTAAGTTCCACAATCAAATCATACCGCACATAATGAAATGTAATTTTGTAAATCTTTATCGTCTTCACATTAGACTAATTAATTTCAATTAACTTCATATTATTTCTTCATTGTTAATCTGTTCCTGTTTTACTGGTTTTTAATGTTATTTAATGACAATAAGTTGCTAATATGAGAAGACATTAAAGTCATTTTTTTAAGTAGTAGAAAGATTCTGTTTTTTTAAGATTCTTTCCGTTCCTTTAATAATAGGAAAAATAAAGGTAAATACAGAGCAAAATATGTGTAATCAAAGATGAGAGGGTTAAGTTGATTAAAGTGAATGCCTTAAAGCATTTACAAAAAGTTGAGAGACCATAGGAAAAAGAATTTTCATCACAACTCTGCCAGTCTTTTTAGAACTGCTTAGTGTGCGTTCAGTAGTTACATGATTTGATGTGTAATCCTGCGATTCCAGACTTTCCATTCTATCAATATAGTATATGGAGTAGCTGTACTTGAAACTTGACGTGTAAAGTAAAATTCTAAAATTCATCTCTTTCATAATGTCTAAGAACATTTTTGAAAACTGTCAGTGCAGTTTGCTTTTCTCACACTGTGAATGTCGGTTTAGTCAGGTTGTTAGATTGATGTGTCCGAGGAACCACCATACACGACTAATTAGATACTAGCTGACAAATCTTCTGATACACATACATTTTCACAAATTTGCAACAACATAGAAGCATATTATATCATTTATATAAATACTGTCAGAAAGAACAGTTTTTCAATTCAAGTCAATTTTATTTATAAAGCGCTTTTAACAGGGGTCATTGTCTCAGTTTAGCCAACAGAACAAATCTCAGGGAAAAAAAAGCATTTTTCTACGAGAAAGATCAAGTTATTAAAAATGTATTTGTTATGCAAAAATGTGAAAAGGTATGTAAAAATACCATGTTAATATATGAGGAAAACACCACATTATTATGAGGAAAAACATTGTGGTTAAATTGCATTATGAAATGTTGCCTTATTGCAGGAAATATCATGTACCATATAAACATAATAAAATAAACCACTTGATTGAGCTTGTTTATACAATACAGTCTGGTTACCGGTTCATAGATTCTGGCAAATGGAACATTTGACTATATAATTAGATTTTATTGTCACTTATTAGTATCCTAGTTGAACAACCTGGGGAGATTCAGGGTTACAAATTACAGGGTATTTAAGATCAACAGTTTGTGTATGTTGTTATGTAAAATGCTGTTCAACGTCAATTTAAAACTTTGTATCCCAAACTTTGAAGTTTGCCCGAGAAATTGCATTTCTTGCAGATCTAACAGAACCATAGGTCCTAGTTGCACACCCATCACTCATAATTACATACTCATATTTCCCTCTAGCAAACACAATATTTGGTTTAAAAAAAAATGGTTTTCCCATATTAACATTATATTTCACTGCCATTAAAAGATGTTGATTAGATTAATTTTTTTTAATTCATTCATGATAATATACCTTTTATTTGAATTAAAATGATAAATAAAATGAATGATAAAATACCTTTTATTTAAATTAAATCAATAAATAGTAGTTGCTTAATGCATTGTTGTGTCTCAGTGAAGTCGAAATTGAATTTTACATTTTTGTAGTTAAAGGGTTTTCTCAGGCTGACACATGTAATTATTGCCCTCAAACATCAATCAGATTTTTTGTGTCTCGTTACTTTCTCAAAATATTAATTTCAGAATAAAATTCTGTAATATACTTACTGTAAAATAAACATGCCAACATGGTTCAAAAGAGGAATAACGAAAGCAGTGTTAAACAAATTTTATGTTATGTTTTTATGCAGAATTAAATAATAAAATGAAAATAATTATAGTGAATTGGTATTACTGATGTCTTATTGAAGGAAAAATGCAACTTTTTGCATTAACCAGTGATCTTGATCCTTTCACACAGATTGAGCTTTCTGTTGTTGGGAAATGACACACTCATTGCGACAGATGCTCCGAAACAACCTGGGAAAGCAGAGCAAAAAACGTCTGGTAACCAAAGATGGACACTGCAACATTGAATATGGCAACTTGAAGTACAGCAATCGCTTTGCATATGTGCGGGATTTCTGGAGCACCTTTGTGGAGATACGTTGGCGTTTCATTCTTTTATTTTTTGTGGCCTCTTTCACTCTTAGCTGGTTCATTTTTGGACTTATTTGGTACTGGATTGCGCGTAATAATGGTGATCTTTGGTGGCAATATCCACCTTCAGACCACAAGCCATGTATATATAATGTTTTTGGACTTACATCTGCCTTCCTTTACTCAGTTGAAACACAGATGACAATTGGTTATGGTCTGAGAGTGCTCAGTCCATTCTGTCCTGGTGCTGTCACTCTGATAGTTATCCAGTCCATCACTGGTATATTTATCAACATCTTCTGGTGTGGGCTGGTTTTGGCCAAAATCACCTTACCCAAAAAAAGAGCAAAGACTATTAGCTTTAGCAAAATGGCAGTTATTTGTCCCCAAAATGGTGCTCTGTGTTTGCAGATAAGAGTGGCCAACTTGCGCAAGACTTTAATGATTGGAAGCCAGCTATATGGCAAGCTGATTAGGACAACAGCCACTCCAGAAGGCGAGACCATCATTTTGGAACAGGTCAATATTGACTTTAATGTTGATGCAGGAAAAGACAACCTCTTCTTCATTTGTCCTTTAACCTTGTATCATGTAATTGATAAAACAAGTCCATTTTTCAATTTTGCTTCGGACACAATTCTTCAGCAGCAGTTTGAGCTAGTTGTATTTTTGGATGGGACAGATGAATCCACCAGCTCCTCCTGCCAGGTCAGAACTTCCTACATACCTCAGGAGATTAAGTGGGGTTGCAAGTTCCTCCCCATCATCTCCCACAGTCAAGAAGGGAAATATTATGTGGACTTCTCAAATTTCGACAGAGTGGAGCCAACTCCAACTGCACACTGTGCTCACTGCTTCTACAATGGCCAAAGTTATCATCATAGCCCTAGAAATGGCATCGACAACCCAGGGTTTGAAATGATTGAAATTGAAAATCAAATCCGTGGTACAGAGATGTAAGAGCGCCCTTTGCATTCACCAAGGGAGTATTTGTCCTTTTACTTTTATTTAGTTGTATTGATTATGCTCTAGAGCAAAAATTGCATCAATCAACTCAATTGCATCAATTATAGTAATTTTAAATAGGGGATTACAAATGTTCTGTGTTTGTGTATACTTTCTCTGGGGTCAGTTTTATCCCAGGTATATAGGGTGTATCCCAGGTATAGTTTTGTTTCAGGGATAGGCTCAAGATCCACTGTGATTTCATAAATCATATCTTTGTGCTGTTTGTTGGTTTGATTGTTGATACTGTGCCTCGTTGTGTGTACTTAAAGTTATTTATATGCTTAGGGCATGATTTAAAAATTGTTAGAGATAAAGTCCTACAAGTGGGGACCATGTCAAGTGTATTTCAGAAATTTATAAAGCAACATTTTTTTAAATCTGCATATTTTTTGATACTTTGATTTTAAATTATTTAATTTAAAAAATGTATATGTGAATATTTCTGCAATATTTTTATATTCTTAAAAATGTACATATATATATTAATAAATGTACTTGCTTAAAAAAAAAAAGCATTACATTCTGTCTGTAAATAAATTGATTTGTTCAATCCTGGTGGCTCAAACGGTCAAGGGTCTAGGTTATTGATCGGAAGCACATTTTACTGTGTTGTAAAGTCCATGTGACAAATTAATGAATTCTAAAGTTCAATTCGGTAATATCAAAGTACTTAATTTATGTTAAAATAAAAACGGACTGTAAATGAGTCCCTAGAGTCACCCTAGAATGCATAGAATTGAAGTGGCTTAAATTTGAAGGGCTTTTTAGAAATGTTAGTCATCAGAGGCAACCTGTTTAAAGCCATCTTTATTATCAACTTAAAGAAATTATATTTAATAACTTACTGATGCAATGATTTCATGTTTTCATTCACATTATTTGTTCACTTGCTGCTGCTAGACATTTGGCAATAGTGAGTCAGCACCCAGCGGACTGATGGATATACTCACGCTGATATTTATTGCTTAATTAAACACTAAAGGCTTAACCAACTCACTCTCAGGATGGAGAGGACAGGTAATGTACATGAAAGAAGGGGGAGAAAAAAAAGATAAGAAAGAAGCATGTCTAGCTAGACAGTATGTCACCTTATGTTCTGAAACCATACATTATTCTGAGAGAATTATACATTGTGATTATTATACGTTATACGTATATTATTCTGAAACCAATATGCAAAGAAAATGGACATAGCATAAATTGTCATGATAGTTTAACAAATAGTCATGAAAGCAGATAAAAAATTACTAAAAAAAACTAGCAATTAACTGTATTACATTTTATTAGATCTAGGCGAATATTTCCTTCATCGAGTGCATATTTGCTTATTGGTAACTTTAATAGGAATATGACCTTGCTAATTCATGTAATCTGCCTAGCATGTGGCAGCAGAGCATTGCAAAAATATATATATATATATATATTGCAAACATGATTGGCTAATTAGATCCTTTAATCCTTTTGCTATTCATCTTTTCTATTTCTGATAATCTGGTTACATGGATTATTATAAAAACAGGAAATATATCAAGCAGAATTTCAATTAAACAAATTTTTTTGAGCATAGAACCCCGCTGAACAACTTATTGGATGAACTGGAATACAGAATATGTGCTCACCTGTACACCTGCATATTCATGTTCTCTAATTAGCCAAGCATTGTCTGGGTGACGGTGTCTTGTTGATGCTAGAGGACAGAGGGTTTGAGCTGATAGAATGGCAGCTGTAACTTAAATAACATCTTGTTACAATTAACGTATGCCATAGAGCATCTCTAAATCAGCAGAAAGCCACAGTGGCACCAGTCCTATCAGCTAGGAACAGGAAACTGAGCCTACAATATGCATGGGCTCACTAAAATTGGAAGCTCGAAGACTGTGCTGGTCTTATGTCTTAATTTCTGTTGCATAGTTTGAATTCGGCATAAAATTATGAAAGCACAAAACCATCCTGCCTTGTATCAGCAGTTCAGGCAGCTGGAGGTGCAAAGGTGTGGGGGAGATTTTCATGGCACACTTTAGGCCACTTAGTACCAATTGAGCATAGTTTAAATGTCACAGCCTACCTGAAGTTTTGACCACTCGCCATGTCACAAAGCTAAAATAATTTCAAACCTATTTCTTGAACATGACAGTGAGTTGGCCATACAGGACTGAGCGGCACATTGCTACTATTCAGTTTACTACCTTGCACTCTTGTTCACACATTTCAATGTTTGCAGGTAAGATCTGCAACTTACCTTTAGGCATATACAGTATTCTGTATATCACAGACACACACACACACACACGCAGGACAAAGCTTTACTGGGACACAGAGCCCCACTCTAATCACACCTTTGTAACTGAATGCCTGTTACATGTACAGTATAAAATATTCGTATGTGCTTCACAAACTTCCTTGGCTCAATGCTCCCATACTGTTGCTGACACCGCTATATAATTGCATTTTTCTGTATTCAACAATAAAAAAAAACATCATCACAGTTTTTCTCATTCTGATGTACGATATGTATATTTGCTGAGGCTCTTGACCTGTACTGTATCTGCACTATTTTATACATTGTGTTGCTGCTAACTGACTTGGCTGATTGGATGACTGCATAAATGAGCAGGCGTTCAAGGGTAGGGTGCAGAATGTAAATATAAAATCCTAAAGAAAAGAAACAAAGCATTGCCCAGCAGTTTAAGAGTACCATTCGTGTCTAACATCAAGTTCAAACTAAGTTGGTTCATTTTCTTGAGCATGAATTTGGCAAAGTGGTCAGTCAGTCTGAAATCTGATCAACTACAGACCCTGCAAATTCATACGATTATTTAAGCTTTTACATGTGCCAGTTTAATACCATTAAAAACTTACTTTAGGTTAGTTAAAACTCAGCTTATGATTAATGCTTCTTTTTTTTTTGGTGCATACTGTATGTGCTACGCATGGTTAGGTGCATGGTGAGGTGCATATGTGCTGCACTTCACTGGCTATGACACACACACACACTGCCATGCTTATGCATCTCAGCTTGAACTTTGGAATAAACTGCATTAAGTTGAGATTCACATTCTATCAAACAATCAGGCACACTCAAAATCTGTCTTACACACATGCAAAATCTCCCTCATGTACTGTCAGACTCTTCCGTGTGCAAGTTTATCGTATGGTAGGTTCTGTATCGTGTGTGAGAGAGATAAAGTATGATTTGATTTCTGTAATACAGCTTTCTCTCACCTACCTACAGTAAAATATATACAATCCTCCACCAAATTAGAAACAGCAACAAAATGTGTTATTTTCCATTTCAGAAACTAGAGTGGTACCAAAGGAAATTATTTCGGAAACTGGTCTTTTCTCCTCTTTAACACATAAACATAAACTGTACAAACATGGGTGCCTGTTTTGGTTGCACACATCAGATTATGTCATCATTATTTAAGTGTTGCACCAAAATGTTTATTAAAGCACTATGGAGTCTTTTGACCAATGTAAGGCAAATCATTTTTAACACTTTTCGGGTAGCTCTCTTTCATTAACATAAAATGCTAAAGGACTAAGAACTAAAAACACACACATATAGTCAAAGTTATAGAAGGATTTTCTCACACAATTGACAGTACACAAATGTAACATTTTTTGAAGCTAATTATTATTAGTATGCAAATGACCACTCCTATGAAGAATACGATATTTTCTCTTTTATGTCACAGTCAGGGAAACACTTCCACTCCATAAAGGCCAACACAGAAAGGATGGTCAGTAGACTCTTCCTGCATGCCATTCGGGCCCTGAACCATAAAAGACTAATAACAAACTTGCTATTATCACACACACACTACATTCCTGTTAAAACATATTCCTCATATGTTGCATATTTCTCCTGTGTTCACACAATAAGAAGAGCATCTTTCACTTTAGGCCACGGACAATTACACTGCTGCCGACGCACATATTTTAACATTTTATACTACCTGTCAATAATCATACTGCTGCTGTCATATTCCACCCTATATTTCTATTTTTTTATGTACACATGTATATCTTAATACTTGTCACAGTTGTTTACACTTTTATTTTGTAAACTATGTTTCTATTCAGTTTAAACTTCTACTCACATCCTATTTTATGTCACAGCTTAATTTCCAGTAGTTTTTTTTTTATTGCAAATTGTATCTTTAGTAATCGTACTTTTAGCGTAAATTTCTCATTTAAAGTGTAATTACATTTTTTGGAGTTTTTTTTTTTTTTCTTCAGTATCAGGCCATGGATTTCAATACATGCCATACCATGTATGCTTCTGTAGGTGGCAAATTTGAATTTTAATTTTAGTCAACTTTTCATATTTTCCTAATATTTGTTCAAATAAATTACAATAGAAAATGTATATATACTGTATATATAGTGTTGCTTCAACTCATTTCAATGGACACATCTATCCTAATTGTCCCTTCTTGGAGGCTATTAGATTGGCACACAGAATTCTTTAAAAACATACTGTGCAAATGCCATTTTATTTTAATTAACACACGTTCCAGTTTTTCATTGCTTGATTCCTTATGATGAATGTTTCAACCATTCCTGTCATTTTTAAACAAAAATTATTTTTATTATTTTTTTTTTTTATTTAGGGGCAAATGCTATGAGGAATATGTTCACATTTCACCACATGCTATTTGAATTTACTGTAAACAACTATTATTCAGTGAACATATGGTCTCATTTCAGGGAACTCCGTTTCCCTGTATGCCTTTGTTGTTTGTTTATTTCATGCCCTCATTTTGTCCACCCTTATATTTTGTGTTCTGAAATCTCCAGAATGACATAAGTCATATGGGATCCAGTAAATCATCAGAAATACAGAAAAATGGAATTCTGGCAGCGTGTGTGTAAGTGCCAGCTGTAGACAGACAAGAATCATGCGGAATCGGCAGGAAGCACTCTAACTAACTAACTTCTGTGTGTGTGTGGTTGTGGTACAGAAGTACATGTATATGGAACCTAATGAACATAGTTTGTTCCTAAGTTCTGGTTGTAACCATTTGTTGACATTCGTCAATCATTTTTTTTTTGCACCGTCTGTTAGTGAGTTTCTTAGCTCAAGAGGTGGTGCACCGACTTTGCTGAATACTCCAACATGGGGATGACAAAAGAACTGCCAATGGACTTGAGTAATAAGGTATTTGAACTTAATAAAACAGTAAAGCCTGCAATTCCTTTATCAAACTCTGATAAAGAGGTTGAACATAAGAGTTTCTGTAGATACTAAGCCGCGGTCAGGTAGACCTAGAAAGAT
>JAAGKR010000832.1:0-19309 GCA_011419295.1 Clarias macrocephalus
TGTATGTATGTGTGTGTATATATATATATATATATATATATATATATATATATATATATATATATATATATAACTTTTTTTTTCAATGTAGCCACAAAAATAATCTATCTATATATACAGTATGTATGTAAACTTGTAGCGATCCATCTATCTCTTCTTCCTCCGTGTGTCTATATGTGGTGCAAAATGGACTGACCGAGTGCTTTAATTCCCACATGACTGTAAGAGTACCCAGTGCCTTCGGGGTGCCTTTCAGGTCGGCTCTGCTGTGGTACCGAGGCGTGCTGCTTCCTGCAGAGCATATCAGAATCAAAGAAGAGCTGAGTATTTAATTGTTGGCCAGGAAAAACAAAACGAAAAACAGGAATTGTGACGAGAAAAGAGCTTTCAAGAATGCCAGGACAAATTATTCTTTTGCCAGAGCCTTAAGTGCATTATTTGTGATTCAGCAGCAGCAGGCTGTGGCGAGTGACTGCCAGGCTGGCACTGATCTGCACTTCTCAGGGGGGAATATGTGTTAATGTGGAGGCCTCGGGCGAACGGAGCAGAGTAATTGGGTTCGCATGGTTGGTGTCAGGGTTGCACTGCTGCTCCACACACAAAGGGTACCTCCTAGCCAAGCTGCTGGGGGACGTGAAGACAATCCCGCTCCTGATGAGTGTGCTAATTCACTGGAAAGGCCTTATTGAATTACTGGAATGCCGAGCGTCGACGGTGTAAGGGCCTCCGGAATGCGCGATTGCCCGAGGCATTGTGTTTGTCAGCATGTGCTGCTATTTGCCACCCGGCTATGAAAGAGCCTGTGAGTGGTGGCCAACTGCTGAGAAAATCTCTCTAATATCCCCAAATGGCATAATTACTCTTGCATATATTCAAATGCCTTCTTTTTCTTTTCAGTAATTATTTGAATGCATCTGCACTGGAGGTTTTTTTTTTTTTTCCCCCGGTCGTCCATCGTTTCTGCTTTTACCTCCATACCGTGTCATGTATCTGATTAACCTGTAAGGAGCTTTGGTGCTGTATAAGAATCAGTAAATAAAGATGTGAAGGATAAAAATGTCCATAGTACCAGTTTTATTATTATTATAATAATAATTATTATTATTTTTATTATTATTAATATTTTTATTATTATTATTATTTATTATTATTATTATTATTAATTATTATTATTATTAATTATTATTATTATTAAATATCAGCCATTTTATTTTATTCCCAGCACATGGCATGTAAGTCCTTGAGATTAACCACGGTTTCGCTGTTCATTTCACTCAAATCCATGTTTTTTTTTTTTTTTTTTTTTTTCCATGAACCTACAATTTACCTGGTGCCACATGGTACTGTATGATTATCAGCCACCTGCACATGAACATGCTGCCGTATCTCATCGCAGCTTCACCGTGATTGGCAGATTAATTATGCAGCGCATGCACACAGAGAGGGGTCCCTGTAGACCATTGCGGTGGGAATCGGCCCCCCGTTGTGGCAGCCAACAAAGGCATGCACTCTGAGGACACGCCACCCAAGCTGTCAAGCCTTATTACTGCAACACATCTCTTCCTAAAGTTGACAACAAAACCCCATCGCACAAACACACACACACGAATCAGATCTACCAGTCTGAAGCCGGGTTCTTCACTAAAGAAGCCCAGTCACCCACATACCCCGAGATCCTCACAGGTCTAGAATAGACCAAGCTGAGAGGAGGAGGAGTTGTTGCAGACAGTAATGATGAAAAACATTGTGCTGTTGGCTATAAGGTGAGCAGGAGAGCAATGATGTCCAGCGAACTCGAGTAATGGATTGGTTATTAATGTCCTCTAGTCCAGAACCAATGGACGAGACGAAGACATGGCATTATCAGGCGCTGTTTTTTAAAACAAAAAAAATTTTTTTTAGTCTTCTTCTGTAAACAAGTTGTAGGGTGGGCTCTAGCAGATTCTACCAAAAAAATCGTAAAAAATACTAAAGCCGTTGCTATTTTTGTTTTTCACATTTAAAAAAGGAAGTAGAAAAAAACCCTCGATAAGCCTTTTGCCTCGGGGCTGGAAAAAGTGAGGAATATCCCATTGACTGCAGGGCAGGTGAGAGACTTTCCCACCCCTCCCTGTTTTTCCTTCCTGTAATCACTAAGACAACATGAGGTCTTGCCACACTCCGTAATAACACTGTCGATATGGAAGCTATGGCCCAGGTTTTCGGTTAGGAGCCGAGGATGTCAATGCCTTGTTACTAGGTTACATCACTGTTTTTGTTGTGAGGCGGTATGCCAGATCTTCAGGCAGTGTGGATGGATTTCACAAAGTGCAGTTCCCCTCTGCCTCAGCCAAATTACTATCCTCCAACAGGCCTGTTCCACCACACACGTGACACGACTGCTTGTTAACACCACACACACACATGCATTCCAACTCCGGTTTACTCCTACCGTTATTATCTGGAGATTAATATGTTTTTTTTTTTTTGTTTGTTTGTTTGTTTTTTGTCATTGGGACTTACTAAGATCTCTGAAAATCAGAGTGCAACTATGAAACATCTGTTTATACTTTTTTCTTTTTATTTTCAAAATGTTGAAATCTGCATCATGAGGAAATAATAGAGACTTCTTTGTCATTTAGGTACTTTGTCACTTCATGACATTTCTTTTTGCATTCCTAATGATGTGCTAATGCAGCCATTGTGTGTGAGCAGCGAGACATTTTATCACTCATTTGATGAGCTTCATTTTTCTTTGCTTTACTTGGCTGTAGGATATATATCGAATGATGCAAGCTTCCTAAGATAATAAGAATCAGGCCGCATCGAATTTGATTTCAGGTTTGTGTGTGTTTGTGTTTACATCCGTTCCTATCTACTTCTTTTAACAACCAGTTCTGTTTTTGTCTTTCAAAATGCAAAGTGCCGACTCTGTTATACGTGCGGATCCTCGTTCTGAGAATGGCTGGCGAATGTTTTTGATACCATACAGAGTCAGTAGTACTGTTAGTGAAAAGGACTTTTTAAAATTATTCCTGTTAGACTAAAGGTCAAGTAGGACCAGCCTCAAAATACATCTCCGCTGCCACATAAACAGGGAACTCGACATTAGTTTCAATGCATCTGGTGCATCGTGTGTGTAAGCTTTTTTACGTTACGTTTAACTGACGAATGTTTCAATTGCTTTGAGCTTTGTCAGGCTCTAAAGCACAAATTCAAGCTGACCGTGGAAGAATTTCCAGTTGTAGACCTTGCTTGGTATAATGTAGGTGTAGACAGCCACCTTGCCAGCAACAGTTTGTACAGAAGAAAACACCTATATACACTCAAATATTTATACATTTTACCACTACAATATACAGGTAGTCCCCGACTTATGAACATTTGAGTTGCGGGTTTCCACAGATACAGACGGACCGTGGTTCCTGCACTTTCGGTTCAGTCACAGAAATAGACACTGCAATGCACCAGATATCAATATTTGCAATTATGTACACAATATTTTTAGTGCACAAGTGAATATATAAAATGTCTAGGGCTAGTCTGGTGTATTCTGCGTCTGCGGGTTCAGGAGAAATGAGTCTGCCTCATTGGTTTCAATGAATCAGTCCGGAAGCACGATAATAGAGAATGGCTGTCCTGTAAAGCTGTCCCAATGGTGATTAATCCTAATTTCCTCGAAATCATCATAAAATCTTGAACAAAACAGAGTTCACAGTCCAATACAGTGGAAAACAGCTCTGAGACAAAATGGAGAACCGGGATTTCCCTCGCAATTTAAAAGCACAGAGATAACACTGAGATTAAGCACTCCTTAGGCACAGTCACATGATGGCAGTGTGGGTAAAGGGGACAGAGATTTAGTCAAGTGGATTGTTTTTCTTTACATTGTATATTCATGTCAAAGGCGTACAAGACTCACGACTCATTTGTCAGACTTGAGAACAAATCAGACTTAGAAACGTGCTCCTGGGAACAGAACTGGAGACTACCTGTGCTTGTATCAGTTAAGAGATAGTATTTAGTCTTGATGTGGACAGCTTTGAGCGATCACTACTGGATGTGTTGTGAAAATCTATCGTTTTGAATGCGTAGAACAAATCCACTGAAATGGCAAATTCAGAATGTGGTGTGATTTAATATTTAATAAATAAATACATGAAGAAAAAAGAGCAAAATCCAAACCTGTTGTCAGACAGGTACCAATTTTTGCCCATTCTTAACCGTAGGTACTTATTAAAGTTTGTAGGTAAATCATGACCGTTCTTGCTTGATTATCAGTGGTTCAGCATGAGTTTGCCACACTTTGTACTGGGAGTTAGGGGTAGCTCTGTGGTTAAGGCATAGGACCTTCCAAACCATAGTCCTTGTTGGGCTATTGAACAAGTCTCTTAGCCCCTTAACTGCTCAGATGTATAATGAGAGAAAAATGTAAGTCGCTCTGCACAAGGGCGTCTGCCAAATGAATAAATATAAATGTACTGGTCATTTGTCCTGAATGATTTGTAAGTGTGTCTTAGCATTTTGTTGCTAGTGGATCATCAGTGTGAAGGTGATTTGAGGCATCTAATGTCACGTGACCAAGAATTTCAGTTTGGGACCGTTTGGTGTACTCTATATCAAAAAAAATAAAAAAAAAAATAAAAAAATATATATATATATATAAAGGTTCAGGAACATGGGCGCGGGGGTGGACTTTACTGAAAACTAATACTTTGGTAGGATCGTGTGACGTATGTAGTACAATAGGTTTGCATGTAATGTACAATGTACAAGGATTCTCCACATTCTCCTCAGATGAAATAATCTGTAGCATTTTATACTCTTAGTCACTTTTTTGTTTTTGGTGAAATAATTAATTTATTTTTATGTTTCATTTGGACTTGCCAAGTAGTATTTTGATCAAGATGGTTTTGGATCGAAGTCGACGAGACATTTCTACTTACCATTATGCGCTAGCTCATGGTGCTGTTATAATAAGCCTCATTCTTCTGAGAAGGATTTCTCCTAGATTTTCGTCTTGCTGCTGTCTAGCCTTTGTGCGTTAGTGGTGTTGGGCACCTGATCCCTGATGATGAGACCTGGGGGAGCAGTCAATGTTTCAATTCATCCCTGAAGATTAGTTCAGTAGGGGTCTGGTCGGGGCTGTCTGCGGGATATAGTCATATTCTTTCATAACCTTCGTGGCAAATCATGACTTTATTAAGACCTACATGCGAGTGTGATGTCCAGACATGTACATACTTTTAGTGTGGGTCAAAAATCATTACATGCACACATGCAGCATGTCTGACCGTCATCACCACACAATAAGGGGCAAGAATCAGGTTTTTAGGGGGTTTTCTGTTCTTGTTGTTTTGGTGGTAAGAAATGTTTTTTTTTTCTAGTTTGTTGGTAAATTTTATCAGCTTTTTGTCTTTTAGTGACCAGATAGTGTCTCAAATTTTTTTTTTTTTTTTTTTTTTTTTCCTCAGCTCAGTCAGTCCCACACAGTATTGGATATGAGCGGACTAACCAGTATGACCATGCACAGTTGGTGTCTTCACTATGTAGCACTTTAATTTGTACTATATGGAAAGAGTATTGTATATTACATATATTATTATATTATTATCGGTGCTTTGTATTGATGTTTTGAAGTTTGGATCATTTTAGTGACTCGGTTCTTTGAATCTCGTTCATCAAATTTAACAAATCCTTTTTTTTTTTTTAGTCATTTTGTTTGTTTCGTTCTTAGAAATAAAATAAAATGTTACATTTTCAATAAACAGACCCCCAACACGTCTACATACATAAATTTTGGCTATAGTTCCAGTAAGGAAAATATTACAATGCAGCTAAGGACATATTAAGATAAACAGAATGAGCAGCTCACCATCATAACTTCTGGTCTGAATCGTTTATGCTTTTGTCACCTGACTCTCACAGACTCTATGCAGTGCATTACACAGGAAACACGGTTCTTCTCGTGAGTCTTCTAGTCCGAGTCGTTCATTCTTTTGAGTTTATTGCATTGCATAGCGTCTGTGGGATTCACGTGACAAAAGAATGACCGATTCACACCAAAAGACTAGAGAGGTAACTACTCATTTCTGTTTCCTGTACATGCCCTACAGAGGGTTTTGCGATCGCGTGCCCAGTAGAACATGACCGAATCAATGAGTCACTTTAAAGACTTAAAGTCTTCTCAAAAATAATTAATTGTTCTTGCAGTGGTTCTCATTGCAGTTACGTGACGTGACGTGTCAGCTACAATTATAAATAATGAAATGACGGCTAATTAGCATTGTTGCCTAATCTTAAATCATGGTCTGCTTCTTGGCCATGAACACAGGGTTGTAAGTATTAAAAATGAACATTTATTGTGTGAAAAGTATCAAAGCATTTCCAGTGCGTCTGCTCCTGAGGGTGTGCTGGACTGGCTGACCTCTATATTGGAGCAGAGCAGCTGCCAGGCCTCTTACTGTTCTGTGCCAGCAGGCTCATGACCCCCCCCCCCCCCCCTTCATACACCCCACCACCCCCTCGTGCCCTGCTTTACTCTCTGGATTTGGGCTAATGAGGGTAGATTCTGGTTGTGTTTTAATTCCTGCCTCTGTCGAGGTGCACTAATTAAGATGGCACTTGGGAGATTTTCCACAGCATCTGGAGCATTTACACAAGGTCAGACCAGCAGCAGCCTCGTCTGAAGAGAGGCATGAACTCTGGCTCCTGGCCATCGTTTAAAGTGAAGTGGAAATGCGTGCGCGTGTCTCGTTAGAGTTGAAGATTTAATGTTACATGCATGTCGTGGAAATTTCAAGAATTGTAGTAGTTTTGTTCTGTTTTGTTTTGTTCTGCTTGGAGAACGGTCCAAATAATGGCCATGTGCAAATAATTCAGAAGAGAATACGGTTCGGTCTGCAGTGAATTTAAAATTGTAGTTTAGTATGGAACGGGCAAGAGCCTTGAGCAAATGTTTCACATGATGATAAATATATATCTCGTCTTAAACCGTAGGGTTATGACTCAGTTTTATTAAAAAAAAAAAAAAATCATGTATTACAAAAGGGGAAAAATGTGTCATACCAGCCAACAGATTTTTTTTGAAGCTTCCCTTTATTTTGCAAAGCGTTCACTTCTCAGGTCTCCGCAGGTCCTCAAGATAAAATTTTTTTTTTCCTCTTGAATTTAAAAAAATCTATATTATGTGAGCCTCAGTACTCCCTTCTTAGTTCATTTTTTTAGCCCGTTGTCTCACTGATTAAAAACAAAGCAACATTTTAGCAAGTCGGGTTTTAGTTTGGTTGTATGCCAAAGTGCCCCCCCCCCCCCCCCCAACGCTCGTCCTCTTCTATTTTAGGAGCAATGAGGGCATGCTGCCTAAAACACAAGGTTGTTTGTGGGTGTAGGGTGCAGCCACAAGCTGGCACAAGGCACGTTGACAATTCTGTGCCTTGTTTACAACTCCGACAGGGTGGAGTGAAGGAAGGGAAAACATAGAAGACAGAGAGAGAGCGAGAGGGAGAGAGCGAGAGTTACTACCCTTAGGCCCACAGGAGAATCGGAATTCCTTGTGAACCATTCCTCCATTTGGCTGGCAGTTGTGAAAACAATTCCGCAGCATTGGTGCGCTGACTCACACTGCTGTAATCCGAGCGTGTGTGTGTGTGTGTGTGTGTGTGTGTGTAGGACAGAGGTAGGAGGTGGGCCAGACAGCCTGGTCGGTCTGCACTACAGACCGGTGTCTGTTCCAC
Organism: Clarias macrocephalus; assembly: GCA_011419295.1. Classification (NCBI taxonomy): domain Eukaryota; kingdom Metazoa; phylum Chordata; class Actinopteri; order Siluriformes; family Clariidae; genus Clarias; species Clarias macrocephalus. The sequence continues at coordinate 7,716 of JAAGKR010000832.1, forward strand.
AGCGCTGGTCCAGGCTGATGAAAGCAAAGGCACCTTTTTTTTCTGTTCTGCAGTAAAATAAAAATGACCTCTGTGTTTTCCTGAAGGTTTGATTGGGCGATTTGCTGTTTATTGTAGCTCATAGACTGCGACTGAAAAGTGACTGAATAAACTGCGTAGGGATAATGAAATCAGCAGCATTTATTAGGTGGTTATTTATTTACTGTTTAGTCAGCTAGGGTTTCTTTCTCTGATCTGTTATTGTTGAGTAAACCTTATTGTTTTTTTTTTCCACTTCTCTCTAGTTTTGATCTGGAATCTGCCGAGGCGCTTGGGCTCCGATCTGAAGGAGCTTCCGCGCTCGCCCCTAGTCTTTCCCCGGTCTCCATCTGCTCCATACACCATGACCTCGGAGCTGGAGAGCAGTTTAACCTCCATGGACTGGCTGCCGCAGCTGACCATGCGGGCGGCCATCCAGAAGGCCGATGCCCAGAGTACCCACGGCCCTGGCATGGCTAAGAAGAGTGCCCTGCTGGACCCGAACACTACCCTGGACCAGGAGGAGGTACAGCAGCACAAAGATGGAAAGCCGCCATACAGCTATGCCAGCCTCATCACGTTTGCCATCAACAGCTCACCAAAGAAGAAAATGACCCTGAGCGAAATCTACCAGTGGATCTGTGACAATTTCCCGTACTACAGAGAGGCGGGCAGCGGCTGGAAGGTAAGAGCAGCGGGTGCCAAGGATTCATTTTATTATGTATTTATTTATATATATATTTTCTCCCTCCCCATCAATAAGCATTTGTATGCATGCAAGTGGCAGTCACTCCACTTAAATTCAATCAGCCCAGAATTCGGGCAGGACGAGGTGGCCAAGGTTAATGTGTGAAATTATCCTCGTTTCTTATCCCGTCAAGATGTTGCGCAAAAGGAATTATTTTGCAAATATAAAGGTAGAAAATTACTCACAAGCGTCGCTTCCATTTTGTGGAGGAAGCAGTTTTGATCTGAAATTTTTTTTTTTTTTTTGTGGGAGCGTTAATATTTAACACTGTTTTTGTTTTTCAAGCGAGGAGAAAATAGAAGCCGTTTTTCAGGCAGAAATGTGAGCACTGAAAGTGTTGATATTCAGAGGAGCAGACCCATCTGAAATGAGCCTCAGACAAAAATCTCCTATTCATGGATTGTATTATTCATGCCAGATGCCTTGATACAAGTCCATTATGCAAGAGAGCGCCATTGCTGTGTCATCTTCTCAAGTAGCATGTGATATACAGAGATGAAGCCATGCTGATTGCCTTTTAAAGAGCGGAGATGGAAATTGATATTAGAATGAGCTTTCCAATCAGTTGACATTTATTGCCAATAGAATCTCCGCTGCGGCTTCTTCGCAGTCAAAGCGATATGTATGTGGTTCATATCCGTGAGAGACATGCCGCGTGCATGTAGGAGCATGTTTTCACCTCCCTCATGTTTCCTTTCTCTGTGCAGCAGATGTTTACATCAGTCTAAGCAAGGCTATACAAGCTTATAAGTTCACTCATCACCCAGACACTTCTGGTCTCGTTTCTTAATTTGTTTCATGATAGTTTTTTTTTTCTTAATTTATCCCCTATTTGATAAACCCGGAATCAAAACCTCCAATTAAATACTTTTATGCTGAAATTTTAAAACCGTCAACAGCCTTTGAAGGGGAAAAAAATGACCTTTTCTAACATACAAAAGTTCCTGCAGTTATATTTTAGCAAATGCTGTTACATTGCTTTTGAAAATAAATAAATAAATAAATAAATAGAATTGTAATTTCCAAGAGGTCTGTTTGGGTTCACGAGGTGTTAATGCTCTTCAAGATTTGTACTGCTGGTCTTTCATTCCATCTCTACACACATGGGTCCACACACACACACGCACACAGTACTATCTAGAAAGAAGTGCTGGTAAGTTCAATTTCATGGCTGTGCCTTAATGCTTCTCGTGACATCCGCCCCCTATTTGTCCTTGGCCTGCATTGTGAACCAGCACGACAAATGGATTTCTGAATTAAATGTACGCAGAAAGCGATGTACAAGGATACTGCCCTGACATGTTCAAGCATCTTTAACTGCTAGATTGTAACCCAGGACAAGCAAGCAGCTAGCATTTGTTGATGCTGCGGCCAGAGAACGAAATATTTTAATGACCAATTCCATCATTTATTTATTATTTGTTTGCAAAATTCATTCATTCATTCATTTATTTTTATTTTATTTCTCTATACTGTATCCTGTGTCGCGGGGCCTTGAGCTTAAAGCACGAGGTGGGGTATACCCTGGAGGTGCCGATCATTACGAACCCTCAAACCACTACGAATTGAACCTGAATCGAACCCTCGGCCCTGGAGGTCGAGGCTACAGTGCTAAACACTTTGCCACCATGTCTTTACACACACAGTTAACCCTCGAAATTTGTTTGGGGTTACATCACGTTTTTACTTTGTAAAATATCCACAAATTTTAGAGGTGGTTCAAAAAAACATTTTTAAAAAATATATAGTTTAAACCCTAAATATGCCCCAAATATGCTCCCAAAACATTAATTTAATTTCAAGCTCAGTTTAGTACAATACAATAGTTAAATTTTTGGAATAATAAAGTACTCCATACATCCATCCAAAAACTAAAAGAATGTAAAGGTTAACCCGTATACTGCATAGTACTGCTGTGTCTTCCTCACTGCTAGAATGTAAAATACCGATCTTACCTTACCTCTACTGTATATGTACTGTAATTCATGCAAGCACGTTTTCTTTGGGTACAAGTACTGTAGGGTAAATAGGGTAAATCTCAAGCTGCGCTTTCCTTTACGATTGCTTCGTGTTCTCTCTTCAGCACTAAACAAATATAACCAGTATTATATTTTATCTGGAAATGTAACACAATTTATGCTATACGATTAATAAATATATAATTCCTATATTGTTTAGCTTTAAAACACATGAATAATGTGTTGCATCTAAAAAATTGTGCTGGAAATTGCGGCAGTTTCAGCGAACAATTATTACTTTTATTGCTCTCCCACATGAGCCACGATTCTTTTCAAAGGTTAAGTAAAGGTTAAAATTTTTTTTTACATTAATATTCTTGGGTTGTGGAACGAATTGTCGGAGTTTCCATTATTTCTTATAGGGAAATTCAATTTGATATACAAGCACGCTTCCTGAACGAATTATGCTTGCAATGCAATGGTTTAACCGTGTGTGCGTGTGTGCGTGTGTGCGCGTGTGCGCGCGTGTGTGAAACCATAACCCTTGGTTCAATCCACTTTTGTTTTTTACTTTTGACAATATATTTCTGCGAAGCACTCCCTGCTATATATGTATTTAGACTATTTATGTAAAATTTAGATTTGATGTGATAATGTGAATCATAGCTGTAACTTTTTTCCAAGAATGATTTATTTCGGTTAATTCATAAACCTGCGTGTCTCTTAATCCTGTCTATAGAAGGTGCCCATAAACGACAGGCCATCTCTGAGAACCTTTTCTTTTAGATGTGCAGCATGAGACAGATGGAGCCACTAATATTATCCGTGTGTGTGTGTGATGCAGGTGAGGGAATGTGTGGTCCGAGCAGAGAGTCCAGCTCGTCAGACCGGTGACATTCACCCTGCTCTCAGTCGTTATCGCGAGGGACAATATGACTGGTGCACATTTTATATTTTATAGACTGGGACTGATTTTTGTAACAAGAGGGAAAGGGTTCGGAATTTCACCTGCAGTCTATGAATCCTCCGTATCTGATAGGGATTCCTTTGTCTTGGTCCTGTGCAGTGCTATATTTATGTATTCGCACATACATTGTGCATGTGGTTGGGATGAATGTAGGTCGGCGTGCAGTCACCGCTCTGCTGTTCCCCTGGAGATGTCGGCAGCAGGAATTTACAACCCAGCGCACGCACACGTCTGTTCCCTATGATAATGTAGTCTATGCTAGAGAGATGAGACTGGGCTAATCCGGATGGCAGCAACTCATTTAATCATCTCAATATAACTCCATTAGCCAGCACTGCTACGAAATATCAATAAGCGTCATCAATGAGAAAAGCTCATTCATCAAGGTCAAAATATATCATTTGCATTATTACAGAATATACTTTAGTTTGCAGTTGAAGTCTTAGAATCTGTCTTTGGAAAAGATTCGGGTGTCTTAGTCTCGTCAGGATCATGGTCCAGGTTCGACAGAGCTCTGGCTTGCCACTGGTGCAAAATCTGCATCAGACAGAAAGCTAAATACAGGAATGAAATGGGCTTTTTTTTTTTTTTTTTTTTTAAGTGATTATGAAAAGAGGTCCTCCTGTGGCTGAAAATTACTTGTGTGTTAATGTGGCATAAACGGCAGAATTCATTTTGATGTTTTTTTTTTTTTTAGATAAAAAAGAGCACAGTGCCATCATCTGTTTTTATATAGAATGACATACAGGCCTCAAGACGAATGCAGGCTTGTATTTCCCACATCTGTACAGCAAAATCATTGAGCTTTTTAAAAAAAAAAAAAAAAAAATTTTTTAATCATGCCCTGTTGATTGCACTGCATCTTATGTGTGAGACATGTTGCTGCTGTTTTTCCTGAAAGAAAGTGTAAATGAGATTAATTTGGCTGCTCCCGGGTTAACAGATTCTGCTCTACCTGTCACCACCGCTGACGAGATGTTTTTTGATGTTTAGCAGCTGTTTAACGGAAGTGCGGGATCAGATTTGTACGAGCCTGACAGAATCTGGGTTTTGCGCTGGAGGTTGGTCCTGATGCGTTAATGGTACCTGGATCGGATAACAGTGGCACACACTCGGGTGCCTGGAGAGAGCTCGGCCAATCAGCGGGGTGGGATGGGAGACACTTGGCGCTCTCACATCAATCACGGCTCTACAGCCAATCACGGGTGTCTGTGAGCTCACGCGAGTGTTACTCCTCCCCAAACGGTGCATGAGTGAGCGGTTCGAAAAGATTCGGTTAGCTGGTGTCACATGGTTTGAAGGAAACAAACCATGTGACACCATGGATAGTCACCATTGATCGCCTGTGTTCCTCCCTTGATGTGAGAGCTCTCTAAAAGTACCCTTGATGTGGGAGCTCCCATATCCACCCCCCACCACCTCCAAAAAAAAAAGTAACATTTTCTTCTGAAACTATTCAGATGAGTACAGTGGCACAGCTTATGGTCATGCCAATAACACGTTTTCTGTTCCACCAAGTTATGAGGTAACATTTTTTCTATCGTAGCCGCAACGCTGTAATTGCTGCCAAGAGTTGCAGGTCGGTCACATTCAACCTCAGCCTCGTGAATTGTTCAGTGGAAAAAAGCATACCTCTCTTCAAATCAATTCAGTTGAATTTCAATAGTGTTGCGCTTTTATCAATCGTCATCGTCACAAAGCAGCTTAACACAATCAGAAGAAAATTCTGAAAATTTGTATGGAATGTGAAAAATGTGTATGAATCAAAATTATTCATCCCTTGTTTGTCCCTAATGAGCAAGCCGAGGATGACGGTGGCAAGGAAAAACTCCCTGAGATGTCAACTGGAAGAAAGCTTGAGAGGAACTAGACTCATCAGAGAACCCCATCCTCATTTGGATGATAACGGACAGCAGGGATTGATCTCCAGTCATAGTGCATGGTTTTTTTTTTGTTTGTTTTTTTGTTTTGTATGCGACTGGAAGTTCAATATAACAGTTGATGTCTTTAAGTTAATATTGAGACCAGTTCGTTATTGGACACTCGGGTAGACAGTAGGAGATTCCAGTCTTGAACTATCGAGCGACTGCAGTCGCAAATCCTCAGAGAACAGCTGTCTGCATGAGCCGAGGCCAGGACCGTCCTGATGGTGAAGTGGACCCGTCTTCAGTGGTTTAAATTGTATTGTAAAAAATGTCTTTCTCCAGTTTTTTAAAATGACACCTGACATATTTGTCGATGAGCGTGAGGCGCTAGTTACTGCTACAGAATGTCCGTTTGCTTGGCAGGAAAACGGGTGGAAGATAGGAGAAGAATGTGGGTGCAACAACAAATCATCCCTTCTGTTTCTGCTGACACGGACCTTTCAGCTCGGTCTAAAGAATAAACACCGTTACCGAGCCTGGATTTGCTGCAGTTTTGAAGCGATGGCTTCAGCAAGGTGTTGGACTGAGCTTTTTTTGATCTCATTATAAAATGCAAATAGCCAGAACCCAAAACTGATCAAAGGTTACTTCCACCATTGGGCGGCCAACAGAGGGAACGGCAGCCTGGGGCCTTTGGCTGTTTTTTCTATTTAGTGATTTTGGGAGCTGCCGCACCCCCTCTGGGCATTATTTACTTTGGAGATAGTGTTCCTGCACACAAGTAATGGAAAAGTCCACGTCCTTGCCGTTATTTAAATGTCTGCAGCAGTTCTGGATAGAGTATTGTGGCTTCTCCTTCCTATCTTCACCTCCAGCTTTAGTCTCAGGATGAAAAAAAAAAATCTCTTCTATTTCGTCCATCTGTTCCTGCAGTCTGGATGATCTTTAAACCATTAAATAAAACAAAGTAATTTTTAAAAAGCATTTGGATTTTTAAATGCTTTGCTGATAATGGGGAAAAAATACACATTTAGAATAAGCTCATTTTGCTCTGGATTTTTTTTTCTCTTTTTTTTTCTTCAGCATCTGAAAATGTGGTCACTTCACAGACCGTCAGGTATTCAGGCGTTTGAAATCTGCTGCACAATTATTACATGGTGTGGTTTGTCGAATATTTTTAGCACTGCAGTCTTTCTCGTTTTCTCTCTCTACAGATTGCTTTTAATTGTGGTAGCAGAAGTGGCTGTGTTGGTGGGAGTGGTGTGATTCACGCGGCAGCCAGTTTGATCCCGCTGCGAGACGGGCTCATGAGGCAGGAAGCTCCTGCCGCTCGCCCGCCCACCAGCCTCACCTTGCCCCCCATCCCACTCGTGCCCCGACACCCGTTCGCTCTCTCGTTTGCTCGCTCGCTCAGAGTAGGTGGTCACAGAGTGCTGCTGTGTGCCAGGTACGCTTGGCAGAGTTGCCAGTTTTCTGTGAGGAGCTGACATGGACGAGCTGATGTGTTGGCTTTTAGATCCTGTTTTTCAGCTGCACTGTTTTGCCTGTTTTATTTTGCTGTAATATAATTTTTATACTTTCTTTACCTCAGACTCTAACTCTAGGTCCCGTCTTTGTGTCCTCCATAAAAAGGAGTAAATCATACTTGATTGACCAATGCGTTTAGAGTCCAGTTTTATATTTATTTTAATTCCCCGCTGCGCATCAATAAAGAACATATCTGTCTCTCTGTAGTATGATGGGCATGGGCTAAAAGTTTTGTAACGACGTTCAAGTGAGCAAATCAAACGTTAAATGAGTTAAGTATGGACATTCTATTGCAATTACAGGTTTTTATGCCCATGCAGCATGATACTGTATTGAAGAAATAATATTGTTTAGTCATTATATATTTACTTGTTTCTCTAATCATTACTAGTCCTTTGTTTTTAAGACACGTGCAAAAGTATTTTCTGTATTGACTCGGGAGCCATGTCGCCCTTTTATAATTTGGTTGGCTTTTTATGTTGTAAAAATATTGAATTATTATAAATTGCCTCTCTAGTGACGTTAAAGGATTTGTGAATTAACTGATATATATATATATATTTGTAAGGCTCAACAGAGACCTGCATGATGATTCTCTACACTTATCTACACTAGCATTTTGTAATCATGTCCTGTTACTTGAAGTTATAGAAGAGATTTCACTGATCTGATAATTATCTGAATGAGGATGGGTTCACTTTTGAGTCTTGTTCCTCTCAGGGTTTCACCCTCGCGTCACATCTGAGTTTTTCCACTTATCTACACTAGCATTTTGTAATCATGTCCTGTTACTTGAAGTTATAGAAGAGATTTCACTGATCTGATAATTATCTGAATGAGGATGGGTTCACTTTTGAGTCTTGTTCCTCTCAGGGTTTCACCCTCGCGTCACATCTGAGTTTTTCCACTTATCTACACTAGCATTTTGTAATCATGTCCTGTTACTTGAAGTTATAGAAGAGATTTCACTGATCTGATAATTATCTGAATGAGGATGGGTTCACTTTTGAGTCTTGTTCCTCTCAGGGTTTCACCCTCGCGTCACATCTGAGTTTTTCCACTTATCTACACTAGCATTTTGTAATCATGTCCTGTTACTTGAAGTTATAGAAGAGATTTCACTGATCTGATAATTATCTGAATGAGGATGGGTTCACTTTTGAGTCTTGTTCCTCTCAGGGTTTCACCCTCGCGTCACATCTGAGTTTTTCCACTTATCTACACTAGCATTTTGTAATCATGTCCTGTTACTTGAAGTTATAGAAGAGATTTCACTGATCTGATAATTATCTGAATGAGGATGGGTTCACTTTTGAGTCTTGTTCCTCTCAGGGTTTCACCCTCGCGTCACATCTGAGTTTTTCCACTTATCTACACTAGCATTTTGTAATCATGTCCTGTTACTTGAAGTTATAGAAGAGATTTCACTGATCTGATAATTATCTGAATGAGGATGGGTTCACTTTTGAGTCTTGTTCCTCTCAGGGTTTCACCCTCGCGTCACATCTGAGTTTTTCCACTTATCTACACTAGCATTTTGTAATCATGTCCTGTTACTTGAAGTTATAGAAGAGATTTCACTGATCTGATAATTATCTGAATGAGGATGGGTTCACTTTTGAGTCTTGTTCCTCTCAGGGTTTCACCCTCGCGTCACATCGGAGTTTTTCTTTGTCACTTTTGTCTCTGGCTTTCTCGGCATTAGGGATAAATTAACGAAGCTTGATAAAGGATGTAAAGTGGCGAAATGGTGCATGTTTTTCCTTGATTTGGTCCTTTACAGACAGATCAAGATAACCACCTCCTTTAAGGCATTTGAAATACAGTAAGTCCCCAACTTGCGAACATTTGAGTTACTAAATACCCCAGATATGAACGGATCGTGAATCTACGAACATTCCTAGATGCGAAAGAATCACGGAGGTAGCTCACATGTATTGGAGTCTGTTCAAGCGGTCAGTAGTACCATGTAGCGTTGTCCTCCTCCGACGTCTTTCCGGGTTCCCTTTAAGCAAGGTCAGCTGACCCTGCTGCGTCCCCGGGATTCCTCTGGTGATTTAAAAGCACAGTCTCATGAGAGTATAATGCGGAACCAAAACACCAAACCTGTGTGTTTGTTTTTATGCTTTTTCATGTTGTATTCGTGTCAAAGGTGTATAAGACTCATTTTGTCAGACTTACGAACAAATCCGACTTACAAAAGAGACTGTTCCAGGAGCACGTTTGTAATTTGGGGGCTTCCTGTACAGACGCTATATAAAGTTCCCTTTTGGTTGTGTCCACATTCCACAGATTTCTGACAGTTTATACATTTAGACAATGCACAGTCAGAAGCATCGTTCGCGCCTTAGCAGGAAACGGATATTGCCCTGTAATGCAGTGATTTTTTTTTGTCGATTAAAAAAAAAAATTTTTTTATTGATGTTAAATGTGGATATGTTTTAATGCCATTGAGTTTTATTCACCATTCAAATTATTAAGTAAGGAATTACACATGCCATGCCATATGCCATGCCACTGATGAATGTAAGGTCGGTGTGTAGCATTACAGCCTCAAGTTTTTGTTCCTTTTAGACCATAATGATTTTTTCTTACACTTTTTATTGTATTAATTAATGATGAGACAAAAAAGGCAGTCAAGTTGGAGAGACACTAGAATATGTAGATTTGAGACTGTCCGAAAGCACTGACACTGGGGACTTCTTCCATAAATAAATAATCATAGTAATTTTTGCTCCTTATTAATTAGCCTTATATTACATTGTGAATGAACTGTTATTACAGAAATTATAAGGTATGTGTTTTTTAATGTACTGTATATGCATATTGCTGCATGAGATTGCATTAAGCCTAAGAAGTCAGTAGCTCCCCTGGTTTGAGTTCTCTTCATTAATTGAGGCAGAAGAGGCCTGGGCTTGGCCTTCTGTTGGTGCTGTGATTTAGTCTCGAGAGGGATGGTGAGCCATGATAAATGTCCATGTTCAATAAATAGACCTGGTCCTTGGACTCGGCATATAACTCTGCATCAGCTCATTTAAACCCCCTGAACATGGGTTGGGCTGAGTGTGTGTGCACTTGGATGAAGGCAGGAGACATTTGTATGGTGTGATTAGAGTTCAGAAACTCCCTCCCAATTTCCATTTTTACATTTTTTTTTTCTTTTACAAACATTGCATAGTCATGAAGTAATCTTCATCTGTGTCTACTTGGTTTCTTCAGTGTTGTAAGATAAGCGAATCCTGCCGCTTTTCAAGAGCAGTGAAAATGCATTTAGTTTCAAATATTGCATCAAGAATTAGATAAATAAAATATGTATTTCAGTGTAATGGTTTGATTAAAATAACTTCTAAAAACCAAATAGATAATTACAACAGATATAATGTAGGAGGAATATGTTAATAAACAACTAATAAAACAATGTAACCAAATTCCTGTTGAGATCCTCAGTAATGTTGTGATTTTTTAAATGTCTAACATGTGTATAAAAATTTATATATATTTCTGTTTTATAGTTATGGATTTAGGTATTCGTGGCTCTACACACAGTTCATCGGCTAAAAAATAAAAATTGTCATGGATCAAAAACAGAAACGCTCAGATATTATACATCCATTACACACAGAGCGAAATTTTTTCAAGCTTTTTTTATTTCTTAGATTATAGCATTTCTTAGATATAATGTTTCATATCATTCGGTTTCGGTAATAATTGAATATTTATTAATGAAGACCAGTAGAAATTTTTTTTAATTTAACCACTTTATTTTAATTTACCAACATTACTGAGGAAAATTATTTTAATAGTCAAAAACAAAAAGATTTGACCAAAAATATCTTGTCTCTTATGTCCTATAATAAACTAAATATAAGTGTTGAAGAGACTCTTAAACTTAAGAACACTAAACGCAAACTTTGAGGTAGATCAAAATCTGTAAGATGTCAATAATAACAATACACAGTAAACCTGTAAACTCTGTAAACAAAACAAATTATAATAATCAAATATGAGCTTTCGAGTAGAGGAACCATCCATCATTATTCACATATACCTGTACATTGTAACATTATTGTGAGAAAGAAAGACAAGTTGGTTCCCTCTATCTCTGGATTTAATGCTGTGAATGTGACTACATTACCTCCTATGCTAAAAGTTCTTTCTGAGGGGTGGGATGCACAAGTATTTTTTTTTGCAAGTTTGCTCACTATTGGGAAGTTGCGCTCATGTAGCACTACATCCAAAGAAACTATATGTGGATGATTATGCAACTATTCATTAACTTTACTCACAGATAGCTGAGTGTAATCGGTGCCCAAAACACCGTGACGAGTCCAGTTGTTGAGTGAAGCGGCTCACCATATTCGCCCCGCTGTCAGTCGTGATGCACACTTGGAGCAGCGCATCAGCTCGGGTTTGCGGAATAAATTCACCCGTGGTGTTTCCGGGAAAATATGCGGTGTCCAAGCATCTACTCTTTAGATTCCAGTTGTCATTAAAATGTACGCTTAAGCTGA
>JAAGKR010000832.1:19329-132203 GCA_011419295.1 Clarias macrocephalus
TTATGGATTTAGGTATTCGTGGCTCTACACACAGTTCATCGGCTAAAAAATAAAAATTGTCATGGATCAAAAACAGAAACGCTCAGATATTATACATCCATTACACACAGAGCGAAATTTTTTCAAGCTTTTTTTATTTCTTAGATTATAGCATTTCTTAGATATAATGTTTCATATCATTCGGTTTCGGTAATAATTGAATATTTATTAATGAAGACCAGTAGAAATTTTTTTTAATTTAACCACTTTATTTTAATTTACCAACATTACTGAGGAAAATTATTTTAATAGTCAAAAACAAAAAGATTTGACCAAAAATATCTTGTCTCTTATGTCCTATAATAAACTAAATATAAGTGTTGAAGAGACTCTTAAACTTAAGAACACTAAACGCAAACTTTGAGGTAGATCAAAATCTGTAAGATGTCAATAATAACAATACACAGTAAACCTCAAACTCTGTAAACAAAACAAATTATAATAATCAAATATGAGCTTTCGAGTAGCACTCATGTAGCACTACATCCAAAGAAACTATATGTGGATGATTATGCAACTATTCTTTAACTTTACTCACAGATAGCTGAGTGTAATCGGTGCCCAAAACACCGTGACGAGTCCAGTTGTTGAGTGAAGCGGCTCACCATATTCGCCCCGCTGTCAGTCGTGATGCACACTTGGAGCAGCGCATCAGCTCGGGTTTACGGAATAAATTCACCCGTGGTGTTTCCGGGAAAATATGCGGTGTCCAAGCATCTACTCTTTAGATTCCAGTTGTCATTAAAATGTACGCTTAAGCTGATGTACGGGTCACGCGTGCGGCTTATCCAGACGGCAGCTCGCTCTCCACTGTTTTCCTACACTTTTTAGTAATTCTTTTAGTATTTCTTTGGCCATGTAGTACGCGATCGCGTGGGTTATGTCATTGTATCGCTTGGAGGATTTTTTATAAGGCGTTGTTGCCGAGGATTTTTTTTTGCAAAGCTTACACACAACATTGTTCTGGTGTTGATCAGAAGAAAAGAAACCAAAAAACTGGTGAGCTAATGCATAATTTTTGATTCACAATCTCCTCCCTACTGCGTGGTACGGCACTGGCATGAGTTGGTGACGACACAACGCGGAGTGGCTGCGTGAGCTTATTGGCTGTTTCCTGGTCACTCGTGCCACGCTCATTCATCGAGAGATCTGATAGGCTGTTGAGATTAAGGCAAGGCGCACGCTCAGTCAGCCGCGTTTTAATAAAACTATAGCGCTTCATACCGAATGTTTTTTTTTTTTTTTATCATTATCGACAATGGTCTACCATTCTAATCTTCCCCTCAGGTCAGGCAAGCTGGCTGGCACACCGTTGCAGTCTTCAGCAGTCTTCCCCGTGATTGTTCATGTGTGTACTGAACTTGGCCAAGCAATACACAGTATTTTATACTGTATGAATAGTCATTTACTCAAACATGAAATTAAACATTGTAGTTTTTTTTTTCATGACCTGTAAGCCGTAATCATTGAAATTAAGACAAACAAACAACAAAAAAAAAGCTAGATATTTCACTTTACATTAATTTAATTTAGAATATATGAGAGTTTCACTTTGTTTATTTTTTTTTTCCAATTACAAAAGAAAATTAAATTCCACAAAGTCATGTTTTGTTTTTTGTGATTTACTACGTGTATATATATATACTCCTATATATATTTACTGCTGCTGCCCCACCTCGCGACTCAAAGGATCGGCCCCTGCTGGCTTGGTACCAGATACCACAGAATATCTTTAGATATCTAGTGGAGTCCCTCCACGGATCAAGGCTGTTTTGGCAGCAGATCGGCGTGTATATAGTATAAGTAGTGGTTGTGTAACGGACTTGCAGTTGATTCGTGATCTGTACGGATCTCTTTCCGTGGTTCGGCAAAGTTTAACCACCATAGTGCAAAATATTTTTTTCCCTTCTGCTGTACATATAGAGTTATATTTGGAGCATTCTTGAGCTAAACCTGGTTTCACTAATTAATTGTATTTTTGCTCACTGAAACTCTCTAGTGCGTGCCAGCTTTGTTCAAAACATAGTATTTAAAAAGTATTCCATGAACAGAAATTACGCCATGTGATGCTGGTCATGTTTACAAATCAATTTCGAGTTATAGGATGAGAGATTTCAAATAGTTAAATGGGGAAAGTCACTTTAAAAATATTGTTTTTTAGGTTTTAGACTTTGGAATAACTAAGTAGTTTTTGTTTTAAATGGATTTTAATCTTTATTTTGGAAATGACCCCAACAACAAAAAATAAATAAATTAAAAAAAAAAATATATATATATATATATATCATTAATTACACTAACTGTTGGTCTCAGCATGGGTTTAATGTACACTATATGGACAAATGTATTTGTCCAAACCTGCAATGACATTGTGTCCAAATTCATATACTTCACTATGAAGTTGGTCCCCCTATTGCAGCCTCTATATCCGCGTCCAGTCTTATTGAAGGGCTGTCCACAAGATTTTGAAGTGTTTCTGTGGGAATGTGTGTCCATTCATTCTGTAGAACATTTATGAGGTCAGACACTGATGTTGGACGAGAAGGCCTGGCTCGCAATCGCCGTTCCAGTCCATCCCAAAGGTCCTTGGTGGGCTTGAGGTCACAGAGGTCTTTGCGGGCCAGTCAAGTACTGTACTTCCACACCCAACTCATCAAACCCTGTCTGTATATGTAGTGCACTGGCGCACAGTCATGTTGTAATAGAGAAGGAGCTTCTCCAAATTTGCACAGCATTGTCCAAGATATCTTGGTAAGCTGGAGCATTAAGATTGCCCTTCCCTTGGGGCTAAGGGGCCTGATTTAAACGCCTGAATGCAATAATTAAAAGGTTTGGTCAAATATTTTTGTCCATATAATGTAGGTTTTTACGGTCTGCCATACTGACGGGAGCGAGGCAACCTGCTGAAAACCACATTCACAACCATCAACAGAACCACTCTCGGCAAGAAAGCATATGTGATAATGTCGTCATTGTAAACAGCACTTAGACTTAGTATTTGCTTTTAAGTCATTCTGAGGTACATTTGAGCTTAAATAAATACAGTACATGTTCTTTTATTTACAGTTTCAAAGCTGACTAGCTCTTAACATGAGGCTGAATTCCAAATTCAACTGATCAAGGGCACTACTTGGTGTGTGAGAGACAATGGATCGTACACCCTATCTATCGCACTAGCTTTCCATTGAACGCTGTTTGGGATTTAACTCCTGAACCTGGAATTTTACTCGGCTGAGTGAATTCTAAAGCAGAATAATTGGAAATATAAAGAGAAGCCTGACATGGAGGACTTTCCATTACCTTCATGTTTTATTCTACTCACCTTTCGGCTGCATAGTAACGGCAATAATTTAAAACTACTTACATCCTCTGATTACGGTAACTGTCACTAACTTCAGTTAAGTAAACAAACAACTCGCTTGATAATAAATGGTGATTGTGGAACTGTTGTATAAAAGCAATATCAAATGAGTGGTTGTGCTGTGTTGGAGGATAAAGCACGAGGGCTTAATTTATAGGTAATTAATAGGTAAAACATTTTTTTTTTAAGAAAATCTTCTGAATAAATATCATGATCTGCACGTTTGTAGTGGAATGTACCCCAAATTATAGAAATTTTATTCATTTTTTTTTACTTTTTTTTTTGTTGTTGATACAATTAACCTAGTGTTTATAACCAAGATACACTTATTTTTACTTATTACTATTATTATTATTATGATTATTATTATGCTATATTACTCATATCATATATACGGTCAGTACATTTTGTCTTTTGAACAATTAGTTCAACCACCTCATCAAAAAAAAAATTTAATGTCTTATGTATTGCATTATTATTATTAAAAAAAAATTTTTTGCAGATTTGAAAAATGTCCTGATCTGTGACCAAAAACATATGATCCAATATTCGTAGTAAATATGTATTAGTATTATTTTAAAGCTAATATTCGTATTAGCTTTAAAATAATGAGTCTTTGACCTGCTTTCAGGAGATACGAGTTCCCACACCACACCACAAGCTCCGCTGATCTGCTGTGCATTTGACTGTCTGGGTTTAAATGACTAATGTTTGTCTCCATTACTGCCAGGGAATCTGAAGATTTTAAAGCTGGCATATTATATATTTTTGGACATAGCCACTAAACATGAGTCAAATGCCCCATGCTGTAGTGCTGATTTTTTTCCCTTAACCAAAAACCTCTTATTTTGTGCAATCTCCTGGCTCTCTCTCTGGGGCATTTTTTGGGGTCATGTCTGGTTAGCCTTTGCAGTGTAAGGGTGCATTCCAGTAGTGAAACCCAAGATTGAGTCCCGGTGTCCTTACAGGGGTCACCCATCTCTGGATGAAGAGACAGTGCCACCACCTGGTTACTGAGTGTCCCACTGATGGTGTGCCAGAAATCACAGGATGACTGCAGTCGTTTGCAGCTGTGTGGCTCGAATAGTTCATTACAGACCAAGAATGCAGTACACTGTGTGGAAGACGGTAAACAGACTGTGGTATCGCGCGCGCGCGCGATTGTGTTGGCTCTGGACTGAGAGAAGATTCTCTGACCTGCAGTGTCCTTATCCAGGGTCAGCTTGAGCAAGGCCGTAGCCTTTCACCGTAAACTAATTGCTTCTAAATTAGACAATTAATGTGGCCTTGTGGAAGAGCAGAGTGTATGTGTGTGTGTCCAGAGGGAAGAGCAGGAGCAGAAGGGTGCCTGGCCCCCGCATCACCACTGCAATGTATTATTTATGGGTCATTGTTCTTGACAGCTCTGCATTAACTTTGCTAATGGACTGTATAGGACATTTTCACTGCCTTTTTAAATCAGTGGCAACCTGAATACTGATTACACTGTCCAGTGTTTTTGATTTTTTTTTTCTTTATCTCTGCTGATGAAAAGAACGTCATTGTCTTAAGACAGTGTCTTAATTAAATTGTCGGTAGGATTGTGGGATTGCACTCTTCATTAGCTATGATTCAGGAGAATAAATTGAAAAAGTTAATCAGTGGTCATCTGAAGCGTTAGCCAGACAGTATAAAATCACCGTCGATGAGTGATTTTGATGTTGGTAAAAAAATAATAAAAAAAAAAGAAAAGAAAAATGAACATCTGATTATTTTTACCAGACAGCTGTAACGGTCTGTGGTATGGATGGGTCGTTCATGAACGATTCTTTTTTTTTTTAATGAGTCTTTAACGTGAATCAGAAGAACGAGTAGTCTCAGAGAGAGAATTTTCTACTGGGCGCGCATGCGCAAATCATCTCTCAACCTCCGTGGGTTATGTACAGGAAACAGAAATGAGTAGTTACCTTTGAGTCTTTTGGTCCGAATCGTTCGTTCTTTTGTCACGTGACTCCCATAGACACTATGAAGTGCAATAGATTCAAAACAACGAACGACTCGTTCAATTCTGTTTCCTGTGTAATGCACTGTATAGCGTCTATGGGAGTCACGTGACATGGGCCCTTAATGCGCTCATTCTCTTTATCATAATATGTCCTTAGCTGCATTGTAATATTTTCATTACTGGAACTATAGCCAAAATGTGTATATGTGGACGTGCTGGAGGTCTGTTTATTGAAAATGTAACATTTTTTTATTTCTGATCAAAAGAATGAAAATGAACTAAATGACTCGGAACAAGATTTGATTCAAAGAACCGAGTCAAGTAAACGATCCAAACTTCTCATGACTAGTCTGTGATCCTTTTTTATATATACAGTATATTACCATCAGCCTTATAAAGTATGAATACCTGTCAAGTCAAAGTCAGACCGAATTCCTTTCTGTTCCTAAATCTCTACTGTGATTGAAAGCTTTCAGTCATGCACTGAACATGAAGTGCTAATTATTGAGGCACAAAACAGTTTCGGAGAGAGGCTAATTGTGGCCATTTCAGACAGATGTGTTTGGTTTAACTGCTTTCAGAATGGCACTAGCGGAATGGAGTGGGCAGGTACGGTGCAAGCCCGCGGCGAGCTCTAGAGGATCCGGCCGTATTGTGTGTACGGGAGCCGGCTCGTCACCTCTGCGCCCCTCATTGGCTTCATTGGCTGTAATAGTAGTTATTGACTGGATGGGCCTTTAAGCACCTGTAAGATTAATGGAAGCTCTGCCAGCTGCATGGCATGAGTGCTGCTCGTGCACACAGCGCTGAGGAGGCCCTTCTCCTCGTGCTCCATCACACACTCGTTTGTAGTGCCTGCTCCCAACCGTGTTGGCTGGTGACATCCTGCATTTCCCTGATTGGTACGTGTTGAACGTGCCAGGAGCAAAGGTCTTTTTGAGGGTGTGTGTGTGGGGTAATAGCTTTATAGTAACATAGCATTTTTTTTTTTTTACATTTATCTTACCCTCACAATTGTTATCCGTATTATTGTTTCCAAAAGGAATTGAAAACAAAGGGCTGTTTATAATTGTGGAAAGCAGGAAGCTTAACTAGAAAAGTTAAAATTTTTTTGTGCCAATTATTTACTAGGTGTTTGTTTGATAAACTGTGCACTTCGTTTACCGTGCAAGTAAATATTTATATATACATTTTATTAAAATGTCTCTTTGCACAGCTTAAAACACCTAATTCTTGTGATCTACCTTTTTGCTTCTGACTCGCAGAAGGTAGCTCTTCTTGTAAACCATGCAGTTCTGTCGATTTACGCCAAGCGAGTCGTGCCGCACCATTAGTTGGTCACACTGTGGACCACTGAGACCGTGGACAAATTAGTGACACAGAATCCAAGTGTATATACAGGCGTAAACAAGCCTGGAGGCGGGGATCATTTATATTACATCAATCTTTGTCATTTGGTAATTGGGGGATACAAAGAATAAATTAACCAGTGGACTAAAATCAATGACCACATTAGTTGCCAGATAATTGAATCGTCGATTAATAGTGGAGTGACGTGAAGAACGATATAATGACGACTCTTTCGCATATTTTTTAAATGGTTCCGGTGCCTGAACCGATATTTTTAAATAAATAAATAAATAAATAAATACATGGTGGATAACATTTAAAAGACATTTAAGACTGGGTTTTTATTTAAAAAAAAAAAACGCTATATTTTATACGTTTAAAGTATAATCATACTACGTAATCAATACAATAATTCAACTCTTTTGCAGAAATATGACCGTTTGTGCATCCCTCTGCGTTTAACTTCATCCCACATGTCCTCAGACTAGGTTTGACGTGTTTTCCCTCACTTTACACACAGCTATAGAAAGACATTTGTTGTGAAATACAGCCACGCTTTAGCACGCTTAGCTTTAGGCGCTTTAATTTAAGCGTGTTTAGCTTAGTGAGCTAACGTTACCTGTTGCTGTAATTACTGCATTCACACGGATGGTCTCGTTTCGCAAGTTTTAAGTCGGTATGTGAAAACAACCTGGACATTCACGTTACTATACAGATTAGTTATAGATTTGTACTGCTAGAGCTTTCCGAATCGCGTTCACATGCATTTTCTCAGTCGGGAAATTATTTTTGACTGAGGGTGTTGATGCTTCTCATGTCCGTTTTAGAGAACAAATGTTTCAATTGATCACTCAGGCATTTAACCCGCAACGAAGTGAGGTACCGAAATTGTTTCTGGTACATAAAGATACCTGTGCCCCATCTTCACTGGGTTTCTGTACGCAAATCCTATTTACGACCAAAAGCATTGTACTCAGAGTTTTTCTCTTAACTCGACCAAAAACAGCTTCTAGCATCAGGGGTGAAAAGACTGTGTTGCGGCTGGGGTCAAGTGTTGCCCTAGGAATAGCACACACACCTGAGGAGAATGAAGCTCTTTAGTGTCTGTGTTTCTGTGAGACTGATTCCAGTCCCCCATTGTTTTTAAGTGACACACACACATACACACTGTTGCTGGATTTTGAGCGCTCTCTCACACACACACTTTCTCTCTCTAATGCCCTCTTTATTATACAGAGACACTAATTAGCGTCACTCTATATCCATCAGCTTCTCTGTGTCTTTACGGTGCCTTTTTTTGCCTCAGTTCTGCCGTGGCACTTTGTCGCTTGATAGTCTCGGCTTCTTCTTCTTGGCTGACTGGAGTTGAGCTCAGCGTGGTGTTCTGCTGCTGTAGCTCATCCACCTGAAGGTTCATGTTGTGTACGTATGTGTGGGGGCTTTTCAGCTCATCGTGATTGTAAGGTCTGAGTTTTTCTTTGAATGCAGTCTCTCACTTTTTTCCCTTTTTTTTTCTTTTCTGTAAACACCATTCTGTGTAAACGATAATGACTATTGTGTGTGTAAAAAATACTTAAAACGGCCCATCTGGCAACAACAATCAATTTAACATAGGTAAAGTCACAGAGCTCACATTTTCCCCCATTTTAACGTTTGACGTGAACATTAACTAAAGCTCTTGACCTGTATGCGGATTGCTTTATTTGCCGCGCCATAGCACCATGATTGACTGACTGACTGGTTAAATGTGTAAGAGAGCAAGGTTGAAAGATGTTTCTATTAATATGGACTGGACAGGGAGCTGACTTGGCACATCAGGGAAAAGAGAGCACATAAATAAATTTCTGTTTTTATGTACTCTTTAATGATGACAAGAATGTTGAGTTTAAAAACATAGTTGAAACGAACCCAATATGTTAAAGTTTTGATGTTTTATGGGGTTTCCTTTTTGTTTGTTTTTTCCACAAGAATGTAGTTGTATACCAAATGACTATTTATTAATAAATTCTAATATACAAATTTTGACAGTGATATATGATTTTTTTTTCCCTACCTGGCTATAATATGAATAGTCATGATCAAAAGTTAGTATACTTTCTTTTTCTTTCTATTATTTTTTTGCTTCTGTTTTTCCTCTTGTGTTATAACATAATATAATCATCTGATCGTAGTAGCTTTCATTATTACGCAAATTCAACCTCAACCAAACAACATATAACATTTTTTCATTGTGCCGTTATTTATTTAACAAAAAGCCCAAAAACAAAACATTTGAAGTAATCGTTTCCTGTATGACTTTATCAGTCTGTCAGATCGTTGTGGAGGAATTTTGTCCCATCTTTCTTTAGGTTGTATTTGCATAATATTAAGATTATTTTTATTAAATGTTCAAAAACACAGAATTAAAATGGGGTGTACTAACTTTTGAACCTGACTGTATTATACATATTTAATTTTTGCTTGTTGATTATGAGAGCAGTAACTTTGAGTAGTATGGTTAGCCCTAGAAGTTATTTTTTTTGTTAGTTTTCTTTAATCTGAGAAATGGTTCATCTGTCCCTAAGCACAAGAGAGAATAGAGAGAGATTTTTTTTTTTGAGAGAGAGAGAGAGAGAATGCTTTGACTTGTGCCATTTTTAGCCACAGTATGCTATGATAACTTTTTTTTCTAAAAGATGATGAAGGACACCTGTAAACCACTTTTTTAGCCTCTTAAGCAACAGGTCAGAACAAATACAATCTGGTAATTCACTTTGTCAGTTTTGTTTGGTGCGAACCTACATTAATGCGCATGCATGCAACATGACGAATCATCAGTTCGTTTAAAAGTTGGTTAATACGAGCAACGGATTGTGTGATATCTGGATGAATTTTATGCTATTATACGCTACACAGGAAAAGTTTGTGAACATCTTTTTGAACATCCCGTCCCCGTTCCATCACAATCCCTTTTGCTGTCATAACTGACTGTCCTGAGGACTTTTCACTAGCTCCAGGGATTACGCCACAAGAGCGTTAGAGAGGTCAGGCACTAATGATATAAGCGAGGAGGCCTGGGGTGGTTCACTGTTTCACTTCTTTCCAAAGATATTTAAGGGGTTGAGGTCAGGACTGTAAAAGACTGCAGCTCTTCATCACCAAACCTTCATGTATCTTGCCCTTTGCACAGGGGCGTCATCATGCATTTCTTAATTTATATAATAATAATAATAATAATAATAATAATTAGCAGGCAGCACAGCGACCTGTGCAATAAAACCAAATTAGTTGACAAGTTTACAAAATAAATAAATACTAATTTGTAAAATAAAATAAAATCGAAAGGAAAACCATGAATACAGAATCGGCTATTCGTCAAATCATGATCTCAATATTATCGTGTCAGCTGGTCCCTGAGTCCCTGGTGACTCCCATTAATTCCACACTACCAGTCAAAAATTGGTACACACCTCCTAATTTCTTCAAAATGTGCGATAATCTCCTTTGAACGGTTGATGTTGAGATGTGTTTGCTACTGACGCTTTGTAAAGCCTTTGTAACGCCTCTAATCTGAGATGCTGATTGTTAATTGGTGATTTTAGTTTTTTGGTGACTCCCCAAATTATCTTCTACTCTGCAGCAGAGGTAAATTTTTTTCTTGCATTCCTGTGATGGTCTTCATGAGGGATAGTTTCATCACGGTGCTCAATGTGTTATTTTATAGTTTTTATGTAGAAAATAAATAAAACTTGCGTCTAAAGTTTTGACTGGTACTGTGTGTCTATATAAAACTCCAGCGTGTTCCTCATTTAAATTCAATTTTGGAGGTTATCTACAGAATGGCACAGAAACCACCGGTGGTGATGAAGATGCCTTAAGTCTGCCCTGTTCCTGAGATAAGTGCTTCTGCCTTTAAAGCTGTTGCCAGGAGAAGAGTTAAGCGATTATAGAAGGTTAATTATTAGATACGCTGGGTCATATGACAAAAAAATACAAATGCTGTGATGCATTTTGTGACGACACAAAAGTTTTATAAGGTTGCTAATTAATAATTTTGTATTTTTATTCATTTGTTGTCTTTAAATAAAGTTAATTACAAACTCATGAATGGTTCGAGTTTATACGTTAGATTGTAACATTAATTTGTACGGTAGGTGTTTCTTATTTTTAGTTCTAAATAAAAACAAAGTATATTAAATTTGTAGATTGTATATCATTTTGGAGCAGTTTGTTTTTGTTTTAAGGAACACTAATGCAGCATTGCAGGCAGTTTGTGAGCAAACGTTTAAGTCATGAGATGTGCTGTATTGTTTATCTTAGAGATCAATAATTATCTGATTATTTCATCATATTGGCTTCTGCTGTTATGGAATGGATGCTAAAAGGCCTAGTACGGCATTTATTATTTTTTTAAGAGTATACTTTCTATTTAGTTGCATCCATCATTGTGTATTATTAGGAGTCTAATCTACACACATCCATCCATGGTCCATTCTTGAAATAATGGTGATATACCACTATATAGCAGCAAATATATAAAAAAACACACACACACACACACACACACACACACACACACACACACACACACCCCCCGACCTAGCTACAGTAGCATGTTCCTCATGTTTGTTGGTCTTGTGCTCAGTGTAGTGCGACTCAAGCTCTCAGCTTTGGTGGATGCAGATGAGTCGTGGGGTGATTACCATGGAAATGAGTTTAGCCTGTATTTCCGCTTGTTCAGGACGGAAGGGCGGGTTAGGTTGTTTGCAGGTAGCACGCAGCACGTCACATCAAATAACTCCTATTACACCTACAGGGAACTTTTACATCTAGGCTCCTTATCATTTCCAGTCAGTCAAAACTCCTCCTTATCTAAGGCTAAGGGTGATGAATTCTGTACGCTTTGGAAGTGGATTATCCTCCAGCTCCAGTCTGTCACACTCCACTTAAACACCATTACTCCCAAGCCATGCATGTTTTGTACGGTGGATATGGGAAGAGACCTTGGTTGGCGTTTTCTAGGTCAGCATGTCACTAATGGTTAATAGAGCTCAGTTCTTCCTTCGCCTTTCACCACCCATGTGAAAACACTAAGCTTAGAATGTTCCCACCCATCCCAAGCAGAGCCTGGCAACGTGCTAAATTCCCTAACCAGCAGAGAACCGTTGGAACCCACTAGTATTTTTCGTCCCGTGTTTGTGAGCTGTCCGTCGTGTCGCGACCTCGTTGTGCTCACAAACTTTTAACTGCATTTTTTTTTTGACTTTGCAAATCTAACTAGATGTCAGCCTGTGTCAGACTACCGTTGAGTCCACGTTAGAAGCTCCGAAGAAATCCTAGCGCATTACGGGTCTCGGAGTTTGAGCGCTCGAAACAAGCCGCAATCCATCATATGTGGCAGTGAGTTATCAGACACGAGGAATTGGAGTCTTGAGTGCCGAGAACGCAGCATGATTAGAGCATAATAAAAGCAGAGAGTGATACAAATCTGGTAGACATCAAGGTGCACCGTGCACGGTGCATGATGTGAATAAATACTTAGCAAGGCTTTAAGCGATTGCTATCTACAGTATGCCTCTGTAAGCTTTTTTATTTTCCTACATTTTTTGGAGGTGGTGGGTTTTAACACAAAACCATTCTTGTGTGCTCAAACAAGAACAAGCAAAACAAATATATTCCTTAATAAATACGATGGACAATTGTTTCCATCCTGCTCAGTGCTGTATTAAAACCGTGCAAAGTGTCGGATCATTTACAACTGTTTTGTCAGCGTGAATCAGATGTTTGTATTTATTGTCAATTGTGAAAACCGCTGTCACTGATGAAAACTAGGTGTATCTGTGTATCCTGTAGGTGACAGGGAGGTGTGATGAAGCTGTGCACGCACCTGTCCCACAAAAAATGAATGAGGTTATTTACTTCTGAATTTGATTAAATTCTGGCAGATGCAGGTTTTGGGGCATATTTACCAGAGTTTTGAGGTGGTTCATACAGTATGTTTAATAGTCTGTTGGAGAGCTTGAAGGTACTACAAATAAAATAAAAAATTAAATAAAAATCCCAAGTATAATAAAGATGGAGTTCATATATATGTGTGTGTGTGTGTGTGTGTGTGTGTGTGTGTGTGTGTGTGTGTGTGTGTGTGTGAGAGAGAGAGAGAGAGCTGTTGTACAGTAGTCATGTGATCTGAATTTACCCCCAAATATTTCACTGAACACATGATGAGAGACCAGATAATGGTATATATTGGGAGACTTGAGAAATTTCTAAAAACGTTGTTTAAGCAGGAATACCAGAATAGTTTGCATTCTGTAAACAAACACTTTTGATTCTGACCTGTTTTTCTCCCTCCCTTGCTATTTACTCGTCACCCTGCTGTCTGTACCGTTTGACGGGTGACTGAGGTCACTGCACTCGCTCCAACACCAGAGTATTTAAAAACCTGTGCTTTTAAAAATGGGCTTAATTTAAGCTTTGAGGAAACGGCGATTTAATAGAAAAAGTGTTGCTAATGCTGACTGAATAACCCGAAGCGCTTAACAAGGCTAATGAAAACATAACGGCCCTGGACTAATTTTAACCCCTTTATTTACTCTAAATTAGCAAATAGAACACAAGTACAAGTACATCATGTGTATTGAATATTATGTTATATAATATATATGCTACCTGATGAAAAACTGTCCCCATACCAGGTGCCATTAATCTTCAACATGGGTTCATCTTTAAACCTCGTCTTCCTGCTCGATGACTGATAGACACAATTCACTTTTCTTTCTTTTTTGTCTGTTGGAAAAACTGGTAAAATCGTCCGAGTAATAGTGTCTGAGGATATCCTCATTAATTGTGCGATTAAAAAATGTCCATGCCTACACATCATTAAAAAAAAAAAAAAAAAAAAAAAAAAACTTGTAGGAGGCATGGTTGCACGTACACTGATCAGCCATAACATTAAAGCTAGTGAGAAGGACATGAACAACATCAATTGATTTTATTCTTGTTTTATTGGTACCTATCGAGGAGTGAGACATACTCGGCAGCACTCCAGTCTGAAACACTGGAAGCAGGACATTTACATTAAGGATGACGTTCACGAAAGGAAATTATAAAAACACGGATGCATTATACAGAAATTGGAATCAGAATAGAGTAGTTTCAAAGGAAAAATATGAAATATAGAAATATGATACAGGAGAATGTAGCAGGCTGGGAGTGCAGATACAGTATGTACATGTTTTCAGCAGTGCAACATCAGGGCTGAGGTAGTTGTGCTAAATCTCCAAAATACTGTATGTAATGAATAGATATTTATATATGTAGGATAAAACTTTTATTATTAAAAATAATATCATTGATAGTTTCTAGTTTAGTCTGAAGTAAATGTAAAAAAAAATTTATCAAGAAGTTTATCCAAAAGATTTTTTAAGCGTTAATTATATAATCTCTCATTTATTTTTTACTATTTAGCGCTTTTGTCTTTATAAGATTGAAAAAAAAAGAGAGGCGGCTGTGGGCAGAACCAGGGCGCTCCAAGTCGAAACAAAATGAGAATGAAATGCATTGGAATTAAATATAGTCAACTCTGCGAAACCATGAATCTCACTGTGACACCCCTATTAAGCCTGTTACCCAGGATACGTACAGTAGGAGTAGAGGATTTCAAAACTTGAGAGTTTGGTTGGCAAGCCTTATTTTATGAGTGGCGGCACCATTGTTCCTCCTGAACATCTGGATTTTTTTTGTTTTAAGACTCCAAGATCATGCAGAGTTTTAAAATTATTGCTCTGAGCCACCATATATTGTCCCCATGGTGCTATTCTGACTTTTGCTTTGTAACACAGTGTGTTGTATATGTATGAATGAAGTGGGCTTTCCATTTACATTTTAATTAAATTGAATTCAAACTTTGTCTAGCACCTAGATGGTCCTTAGGTGCAATATAGATAAAATGCAATGTGCGAAATTGTTAAAATAAAATTAGTTAACGTAAAAGTACTAAAATGTAATATCAAATGAAAAAACTAAAACAGGAGAAATTAAAATAAAAAAGCGCTAGAGTTTATTTAATAAAATAATAATAATAATAAAATTTTCCTTTATTATCTGTACACATCTGTACACTATTCATGCAGCAACAAAAAAATCTGGCAAAAGTCTGTTCTTTCCTGTACACAGTCACAGTACAGTCCTTTGCATGACCTTTTCCAGATCCACACACAACTGTGTGCTGTTGCTTAAAATAAAAAAGGGCATTTTAAAAATAAAAACAACAAAACTTTGGTTGTAATAGGTTTTGTTCTCTATCGTAAACTTATTAGAAGACCGGTACTCTTAGTAACCTCTTGAATAATCTCTAACGATGGTCTAGGTAAGTTTATGTTTTTATAATGAGGATGTCGGAAAGGATTTGGCGTAGGTAGTGGGACAGCTGTGGTTCCCTGGACCGAGTGACCCGGCCTGTCTCTTTGGCTCACATGGGTCGGTCGACACCAAACCTGGAGAGCTTAGTGTCCTCCAAAGGTGGCAGAGCCAACAGGGTCGCTGCAAGCAGCGGGCACAATGGTGCGACGGCAAACTGGTCCACCGCTGTGACGAGTGTCAGGGAGGTTACTCCCCACTGTGCAACACCGATAAATGCAAGTCTGAGAATGGCTAGTCCGTCCATCCGTCCCTCCTGCAGAGCACACTGTCTGAATTAGTTAATGCACCACCTCTGAGCCTTTACGCTGCCCTCTGCTCTGAACATTTCCCCGCTCTGCAAGATCCCTGCTGGGAGGACAGGACATTAAGAGTATCCTGTGTGTGTTGAACATTTGCTTTTAGTACTGTTCATGGCTCAGTGCATGCATTCTGATAGCTTTGTCTGAACAGCTCAAGTAACATTTTCTTATGCTTATTTTCCATGATATTCATTAAAAAAATAAAAATAAAAAGTCTTCGGCACAGGTTGCAAATAACTGAGGGTGCAAATGCCAATGTTTTGCTCACATCACAGGGCTGAGGAAGAAGAGATCTGCTGTACTGTTTTCCTGTCTATTACTCACACAGGTTCACCAATCTACTGCTGCATTAAAAAGTCTGAAAGCAAGCTTATTAAGACAAAGGTTATGTTTGCATCTGTAGGTTTGCTTTCAGACGTTTTCTGCTTTAATAAAATTTATGCTGTCATATTATATGATGCACTCTAACACCAAATTCTGCAAGGATTAAAAAAAAAAATGTTTCAACAGTTTTTTTTTTCTTGATGAAAACTACAATGAAATAAATGAATAAATGCTGCTAGCTGTTCAGTTTTTTTTGTTGTTGTTTTTTTGTGTGAAATGAACCTAGTGATGATTCTTCGACTCAACTTGTACTGCTCTATGTAACGACTCTTGGTCAAACTTGGATGGTTGATGCTTGGCTCAATCGTCAACCTTTGCACTCTTGTTGAAAGCTCGTGGACACCTGGACACACATGTAGCTCTTCACCACAGTGTTGCTACGAAGTTGGAAACAGTTATATACAGGTAGTCACCGACTTATGAACATTCGAATTACGATTCTCTGCAGATCTACTTTTGGATCAATCAGGAAGTAGCGAAGTAGCTTACGTGTATTGTACAAACAAAAAAAGAATCGACACTGCAGTACACCAGATACCAATATTTACAATAATGTACAATATTTTCAGTGTGTATAAAATGTATAAAGTCCGGTATATTGTGGGTGCGGGAGAAATGAGTCAGCCTCACCGGTTTCAGTGAATCAATCTGGAAACAAAAAGAAATGGCTGTGCCGATGGTGAATAATCCTAATTTTGTAAAGTATTCAACAAAACAGAGTTCATAGTCCAATACGGTGGAAAACAGCTCTGAGACAAATGGCGTCTAGGATTCCCCTAGCGGTTTAAAGGCACAAAAACAACACTGTTACATTTTGAGTTTGAGATTCAATTTCTTATGCGCGGTTATGGTTTTTGGCCACTTGATGGCAGTGTGGGGGAAAGGGGACAGATTTAGTTAGGTGGATTGGTATGTTACAATTTACATTGTATATTTATGTCAAAGGCATATAAGACTTACTTTCAAGACTTACGGACATGTTCCTGGAACTGAACTTGTTCTGAGTCAAAGGCAACCTGTAGAATATCTTTGTATGCTGTAGTATTAAAGTCTCCATTTACCAGAACTAACAGGTCCAGACATGTTCGCATCTGACAATGCCCCTGTGCAAGAAGACATAATGAGCTGAAATAAACATTTAGACTTAATCAAGCCCTTTCAAAGAACCAAATTTTTCTTAATTGCTTTTAAATCCAGCAACAAGCAGGAGCTAGATAAGTTACCCCGATATTTATGTTCTCTTTTTTTTTTGGGGGGGGGGAGAGAATTTGTGTTCACATTAAGTATTAATTCTGCTGCACAGTGAGTGGCAGGCTGAAACATCACAGTGTGCTGAATCCAGCAGGAACATTCACAGTACAGTTAATGGACCGGTTAAATGTAACCAGACACCACCTAATTTTTATCAAATTACCCCTACCTGCCAGTATTATCTAACACACGGTGTCGTGCTGCTGTTAACTTCCACATTAGAGACAGGATCATGTAAATTTATGCCAGCTTCATTACAGCCACAGGCATTTTTAACTTGCACTTCTGAATTGATGTTTCTTATTGTTTTAATACACTACCTAGCCTGCTGTTTCAGAAGGGCCTGCTTAAAGATCAAGCTAAGAACACAAATAGGGAGGGTGCTGAAATTACTGGAATCAGGGTAATTAAAAAAAAAAGCATGAAATGCTTGATGAAGTTGACCAAAAAAAAATGGACCGTACGATTAATAGTGATAATAAATAATATTTAATACTTGTAAAACATGATCACATCACACCAATCCTGTATTCCCTCCACTGGCTTCCAGTACAGTTCTGGATTCAGTTTGTTTGTTTTTAGTGCAGTTAATGTTCTGGCACCTTCTTATTGTGTGAGACCGTAAGCTTTTATCAACAAAGTAGAGTTTTACGTTCTGCTGACCTTTAATCTACTCATGGTCCCTCAGTCAAGGTACAAACAATGGAGTGATCGCTCTTGTGCAGTGACTGGTGCTAACCTCTGGAACACCATTCCACCTGAGCTACCTTGTATTACTGACCTGACTCTGTTTAAAGCAAAACTTAAGACTTGCTTATTTAGAATGGCTTTTGTTATTTTTAGCTTCATGTGTTTTTTTTTATAATTTTATAATTTATTTAAATTTTTTGTGTTTTGTTGTGTGTTTTGTGTTTGTTTTTTTTTTGTTTTTTTATTGCTATCTTATTGCCATTTTTAATGCTGTGAAGCACTTTGGTTCACTTTGGGTTGCTGTAAGGTGCTATATAAATAAATGATTGATTGATTGATTGAACATTTTCGAGCACAGAACTCTCAGGATTGGGACAAAGCAGTTGTGTAGCCACTTAAGGGGAAAAAAGGTTTAAATTTAAAATTAGAATTGGGCGCAATGAGAGAGGTCATGTGATCTGATGGGTTAAACCAGGTTCATCAGAGTAAGACGGGAAAAGAACAAGCGATACACCCATCATGCACTGCTGTACAAGCAGTCTCATGATCTAAGGTTTCTTTAATTGGTCCGGTACTGTAAACCGAGAAAACATTCTTTACCTTCGTGGTATCCAAGCCTGTCTGAAACACGGTGATAAGTTCATTAGTGTAGCAGAGCGTTATATAGAGCAACAAAGTTAGTTTTTACTCTGATAACGGTGTGTTCTGTTATTTGCACAATCAAAACTCTGGGTTTGACTGGAACGCCCCTCGTAAATAGAGAGCTTGCTCTACCATCTACTGTATTTATTGTATAATGGTAACTCTTCCAGAAGGGTCTCTCTCCACATATATCCTCATGTTATCGTAACAGAGTCCCATATAGTATATGTTGTATAACACAACCTGGACTTATTTGTTTCTCTCTCTCTCTCTCCTCCTACAGAATTCTATACGGCACAATCTTTCATTGAACAAGTGTTTTCTTAAAGTGCCTCGGTCCAAAGATGACCCAGGAAAGGTAAGCGCTCCATCGTTATTCCTGATCTTTTTTCTTCTGAATTTTACATGATGCTTAGTTTTAATAATGTTTATATTCTGGTCTCTTTCTCACCCCTTGAGTTGTTAGGATACTTGTTAGGATAAATGCGACAGAGCAGGGATGTAGAAGAGCGGTGCTGTGGTCCAAAAGAAAGCATTTTTATCTCGGTACCTTGTTGAAGAGTAATAGAGAAGTTGTGCAGCCAGCAAGCAGGCCCGGGCTCACAGCGAGTACAGTACTGTAAAAACAGCTACACAGACTAGTGAAGATAGAATGACAAAGAATGTAAATATTTTAAGTTTTACTTTAGCTGTTGCTTTGGATCAAGATATTTGGATCTGTGATGGTAATAAAAAGGGGGGGGGGGGGGGGACAAAAAGAGGCGATGTGGAGAAAATTGCTTTCTTCTCTGAGCTTTATGGAAACACTGCTTCTTGCTGCAAGTGTGTTATCTGGCTAATACAACATTGTTTTTTTAAAGCCCAGGATTGTATTACTGTGCCTTTCTTAAATGTATTTTACGACTAAAAGAGTGTTTTTGCGTCAAGCTAGCATTTAGTATCGCATCTATCAGCACTTTGGCAGAATTTTCTACAAAAGTTACTACAAAACTCTGCTTACATGGCAGAAATACAACAAACCTCTAGATTCTTTATTCTGTGTTAGCTAGTCACTGAGCAGGGGTTAAACTTGTATGTATGTAGAGGTCAGTTTACGATGGTTTATGTGAGTAGTAAGCTGACTTGCTCTACCGTATTGAACATCTGATTCATTATATGGCTTAATGGTTATATTAAGCCATATCAGGGATGATGAAATGTAGTGTAGTTACATAAACTTTAAACTCTATTTTAAATTTTTTTGAATGAATTTCTTCAGTTAAGGCAGTTAAAAGACAGTTTAATTAAAACAGTTAGTCGAAAAAAAAAATGTGTATATTGTACAGTACCAGTGAAAAGTTTGAACACACCTAATTCAATGTTTTTCTTGTTTTTTGTTTTTTTTTGTTGTTTGTTTTTTTTGTTTGTCTTTTGTTTTTTTGGTGTGATTTTAATTATCGACAAAACCGCATTAAAAAATACATATGGAATGAGCTGATTAAGTTACAAAAAAAAAACACCTGATTAGAGCTGTTATGAAGGCTTTACAGAGCAAAAGTAGCAGACACATCTTAATATCAACTCGTCAAAAGAGATTATTGTATATTCAGTTGCCTCCAGCATTGTTTTACAGTGTAGAAAGAAATACAAATCAGAGGAAAACCATGGAATTAGAAGGTGTGTCCAACCCCCCCCCCCCAATCCTGCCTAATTAACCCCTGACTTATAGACCAGCTAGGAAAGAAAAAAAATTCCTTCCTTAATGTGATTCATAACCGTAAAGACTTAAAATCACCATCAGGATCATGTCACCAGGAGGAGCCAAGCACCCTGTACTCCCAGTATTAAGGCTTGAAACTCACTCATTAGTCACGGTCGCTAGTACTGCACAATTAATTGCACAAATAATATATATATGCAATATGGACATATTCAATTATCTGCAAAAGGCTGCACATTTTGTTTATCTAAATTGTGTTTAATGCAGATACAGTAATAAACACATGTATACCGAACACGACTTATGCACTGTTAGCTTCAGGCTAAACTGTCCAATCAGTGCATTGGTTATGAATCAGAACTGTGTGTATGGTTTTAGAGATGGCAAAAAACAAAAGCTTTTTTTTTTTGAATACTAAAGTTGAATACGGCAGAGGAGGGAAGATCGCAGAGACATAAGGAAACCACGGATACTGTCACACATTACTTAGCAGACAACATGGTGTCCATGCGTGCTGTCAACGAAGTGAACACACTCGACTGGAGTCACACGTCGCTTTCACTGAAACTGCTTCTTACAACCTGCTGTTCCTATACTATACAACACAAAGTTGAAAACTGACTATACACAAAAAGATTTGATCCATTACTTAATTCTAATGTATTTATATGTACATTCTGGGTAATTTGTAAAATAAGTCATATACAGAAACTCGATCGTTGAGTTGCTAAATAAATCCTGGCAAAAATCTGTTTTGTCATGTGCGCTGTTGTTTGCTTTTTAGTATAGACAAACTAAAATACTAAATGGTACATATTACAGTTTAAATCGCAGTGTGATTATTATTATTTATTTATTTATTTATTTATTTATTTATTAAATTGTGGAGTCACTGCTGTAAGAGCCGAGGTGAGGTACGAAGTAGACATATTTATTAGGGCTGTATCACTGAGATTGTTTTGAATCACTGTTTAAACCTTAATTGGAATACATATTTGACTCAACCTTTTCCTGGCTCCAATCTGTACCCATAGAGCATAAACTCCCTTGGACGAGAGAGAGAGTGCGAGGCTTAAAGAGTGGTACTGAGGCATGTCAGAAGATGAGATTTGAATGTTAATTTCATGTTTTGCTGTAATCCTCTGATATTGACACTCCTGTGAGCTGCTTCGCTAAATATGAAGTAATCTATTGCTGTATGGATTCAGTGTCGAACGCACAGCCGACAAGCTTGCATCTCAAATGTTCAATTTGGAATTTGCCTCTCCCTTTCCCCCCGAAGTAAAACTTCAAAGCCGACCAGGGCCTTTCTGATACGTTCCATCAATATTGTAATGTGATAGAAATACGGAGCCTGCTGCTCGCCCGAGATAGTAACCGAAGCGTGGCTTCCAAAGAGATGGCAGCAAAGATGATGCACTGTACCACGATATTCATGCAGGCTACAAGAAGTTGCTGTAGTTCTACAGTTTAATCCATGAACCTCATTTGCACAGATAGAATCGTGTTACCTCCGGAGCATCCTCGTTTTAAAAAACATGGCTGTTCAGGATCAAGGATTTCCATCATAAAACTCTGCTTTGACCGCATTGAAACAGGATAGATAGCTCCCAGTTGTTTTGATTATTTAAAAAAAAATTGACTTTAGTGTTAGTTTAGGATTGTGTCATAGTGATTTTTTGACAGGAGGCTTGTTGTAGAGGAAATGAGTGTGGTTGTATCTCATGTTTCAGCTAATTGTTTTAATCACTTTGTCAGAAATCATTTACAGCTGGTCCCGACTTACAAACATTTAAATTTCCGCAGATATGAACGGACCCCAGTTCTACTTCTGGTTCAATCACGAAAGTAGCTTACATTTACTGCAATGCACCAGATACTGTAGATAATATTTACAATTATATACAATATTTTAAATGTGAAAAATGTCCGGTATTTTGTGCGTGTGCATGTGGGTGTGTAGAAGAAACTAGTCGGCCTCACCAGTTTCAATGAGTCAGAATCGGGAGCATGATGATAGAAAATGTCTGTCCTGCAAAGCTGTCCTGATGGTGAATCCGGAAAATCCTCAGCTAAGCAGAGTTCAGTCCTGTACAGTGGAAAACAGCTCTGAGACAAAAAGGCATCCGGGATTCCCCCACGATTTAACGATGCAGAGACAACACTGTTACTTTTCATGCGTGAAATTAATTTTATTAGGTGTGATTACATTTTTTTTGCCACATGATGGCAGTGTGGGGAAAGGGGACAGAGATTTAGTCAAGTGGATTGATATGCTTTACATTGTATATTTGTCAAAGGTGTATAAGACTCACTTTGTCGGACTTGAGAACAAATCGGACTTACGAACATGCTCCAGGAACGGAATTTGTTTGTAAAGCGAGGACTTCCTGTATTGTAAATTTCCATATTTGTTAGTAATGTACATGGTCTTTCCTGCACACTCTGAACATACAAAAAATATTTTGAAATCCATTGTGTTTCAAAATATTCCCATCCAAACAAACAGTGCATTTCAAAATATCTCATCCACGCAGAAATCGAAAAAAAGGATTTAAAAGCTTGCTCGTGAGTGCACCAGGCTTGTGATAGTGCATCATAAACTCTTATTATTAGAAGATGACTGAAGAGGAAAAGGAAACATTGAGGGTGGTAAACGTTTAATTGTTCCTTCAGTAACTACTTTCTGTACTGCCTTAGCAGAATATGGTCATGCTTGGCCAAACGTTCAGCGACAAAAAATGTCAAAGACAAGTATTCATATGTGTGGCCTGGCGATGTAACCTCTGGTTTTATTTAAATCCTCAGTTCACATTTGTGGTTTGTAGCGGTGGAATGAGGAGCTGAACCACTACTGACTACTGATCATCCCTGTGTAATGATGTAATATCAAAACAAAGTGAAATTCAGTTACACTGTGTCACATAATACTGCAGACAAACAACTGGTCAACAGCTGTACTAAACAAGGGGTTTCATGTGGAAAGCAGGCCAAGATGACGAAGGAGGGAAAAACATCAAATAATTTCAAAAATATCATAAATCTATATGTCTAAGGATCTAGTTCTATGGTAACTTATCCCATGAGCTTTTATGTTATATTTTGCAGCTAATTAAAACCATAGCACTACGCATCCACCATTTTCTTTCTTCTGAGTGTTGTGTGTGCTGCAAGTAGTGTCATGATAACAACGTTTCTGTTTCAATAGTGGTACCATTACGGGTTTTGATACTTGAGACTAGACTTCTGTAAATGTGTTTTTGCAGAGGCCTAATTAGTTTCAGAGATACTGAATCTAGAAAATATATTTTAATGAGACTGATCAGATGCATCATAATTGAGGACTTCATTGTCATATTGTTAGATTATTTTCAAAACCAAAAAAAAGTCTTTGGCAGCAAGAATTGAGTTTAATACAGTGGGAATCATTCAAATTAGAGTTTTATTTCCATATGTTTGCAGAAATAAATAGGACTTGCTCGACTGCTTCTGAGTTTTGTGAGACACTATGTTTATGTGCAGTCACTAATTTAAACATGTGCATCATCAGTAATCATTAATAAAATGTATATGCTATACAAAGTAAATAATCCTGTATCATGCTGTACGGTGGATATTCTGCGATGCCTTTAAACTTTGAAGAATCTGACACAGTTGCCCAGGTCATGGAGTTTGCAGATGCTCCCTATTTCCACCGCAGAAGCTATTCTGAGTGTTTTGCAAGGATTATAGCCTAACTATAGAGATAACTGGACATAAAACTTTTTTGTGCGACACTTGGATCATAAACTTTAAAAGTCATTTGAGAAATGTAAACATTATAGTGTTTTTTATTAGAAAAAACAGAGCTCCACTGTTTACTCACAGGCCAGTCAGGAAAGTCTTGGCCTTACATTACTATCAAATGGTGCGCGAAAAATCACGAGCGAGTTTTGGGCTTTTTATCAGGCGTGGCTTTTATCAGGGGCGAGCTTTGGGACTACATTACATTTACATTTATGGCATTTGGCAGATGCTCATAACCATAGAAACTTCAGTTTATCTCATTAAACATTGCTCAAGGTCCCAACAGTGGCAGCTTGGTGGTGCTGGGGTTTGAACCGGAGATCAGTAGTTGTGTTTCGTGCCTTTTTTTCCCTTTTTTCCCTTTAAGTAGCGAACATTTGATTGTAATGTGACTCACTTCATTACTATCCAGTAAGTCTCCTACATACAAACATTTGAGTTAAGAGCTTTCAAAGATACGGAATCGCAAAAGTTGGATCACGTGTCCCGTGTACATTGTCACGTGCGTGCCATGTGCATCCCAGGATGTCCGGAAGCAGGCGTAAAACCAAGCAGCAACGATGAAACTGGTACTGCCAAGCTGTGGCCAAGAAGCTCCAAACAATAGAGACCAAAGTGAAAATAATTTATATAGATTAATTTACAATGCTGGCAGAGAACTCTTTTAACAATTCTAATAATGCAGTACTGTTTTAGGAACAATGTACCATACGTTTATTGGAGCTTTCAGATCTGTTAGTAGAAGATGCATTAAGAGTGAACATTGAGGATGTTGAGGAAAACTGCATGTGATGTAACATTTGTTACGTACATTCTTGTCTGAATTATTTTTCTCATATTTTTTTTTTGAGAACAGCCTGTCATAGGTTTGAAGTGTGCTGCACCCGTTTATGCTGGCACGCCGGTGTTGCCAAGTACTTTGCAGACATTTTTCTTTTCCATTAGTTGCAGTTGTTTAATGGCATTTTCATCAAGAATGCTTCATTGGAAATTAGTCTGCTAAATGTATCATTAATGCGTTAGGAGCACTGCTGTGTGCCCTGCTTCTCTGACATCGATTGACCAATCAGCACTTTTTACACATTTTGGTTGCCTAATTGTTTAGCTCGCAGTTTGATAGGTGTTTATAATGACCCAGGTTCTCATTTCGAGCCATTTATAGCAATATGCTGATTAAGTCCACGGACATTTCAAGGCCAAGCGGGTTTCTGAGCATCCAGGGCCTTTGATTTTAGGGCCTTGTTTTTAGGCTGTAATCATACCTCAAATGTGGGTTACATAGACTGTTGAGGAGGTGTTAGAAATAAACTTTAATTAAAGAACACTTTAACCGGTATTAAATCTCACTGATGTTTGCATGTTTCTCTCTAAGACGCAGTGTAGATTCATAAAGAGCTGTACTGGATCGAAAAAGGCGTTCAGTGAGATTTAGGTCTGGACATCATGCTGGACCGTTTATGCATGAAAGTGATTCCTCGCGCTACTTTACTGTTTGAGCTCAATGAATCTTGGCATTGTTCTCCTGGAGTATACCCATGCCATGCCATGCGCTGACGTAATCTAGTCTTGAGTCTAAGGAACTAGACGTCTGTGCTCTCAAAGGGAAGGAGAGCACTCAACACTACCCAGTCACGGGCGCATCACTTTATTCCCGGCCCCTTAATGTTGCGTGTGCAGCAGTTCAAACAGCTTATGTCTCACAGGAAGCTTATGAGACCTTCTTTGACCTTCCTGCTGAATTTTCATTTGCAGTTGTATTTTATTTGTATTGGAAATGCACTGGAGTAAATCCTGTAACTCTTTTGCAGTTTTAGCGAACGTGTGAGCATTTATTTATTTATTTTATTTATTTATTTTATTAAGATGATGTTAATTATAGTTCAGGTTAGGGTAGCTCAGTGGTTAAGTCATTGGATTACGGTTCAGAAGGTTCCAGGTTCAAACCCCACAACCACCAATTTGCCTCTGTTGGGCCCTTGAGCAAGGCCCTTAACCCTCAACTGCTCAGATGTATAATGAGATTTAAAATATATATATTATTATAATAATAATAAAAAGTCACTCTGGATAAGGGTGTCTGCCAAAATGCCATGATTATACATCATCATCATGGCATTTTATAATCATCATCAGCTGTATAATCCTACTTCTCAGTTTGTATTGTGCAGTTTAAAACTAGTTTCACTACTTAACATACTGTAGCTGTGATTTCTACTGTTTGACCCCCCCCCTCCCCACAATGCAGCGTTACGCTTTCTAGTCATACACTTTACTTTCACTATACCACAAAGTAAAATAGTTCAGCCCTATCCGTCCACATTCCATTGCGTTTCACAGGGCTTAACCCAATTCCAGTAATTTCAGCAATATCTTTCTTTGCCTGATGCAGGCCAATCATTCGACCCCTCTGAAACATCTTTTCTATGACCACAGGATATATACATTGTCTTCTGACATCAGAAAATGCACTTCATCATTGTGAGCTGAAACATACTGTATTAATCTCTGCAGTAAGAATTTAAACTTTTTTTTTATTATTATTATTATTTTTAATTTAACCCAAGACAGTATAAACACGCACTCCTGAGTTGAGGTTCTTGCTCACAGGTTGCAATCAACATATAAAATGCTGCACTCGGATGTTATACGTATGAATTCTGAAATCATACTCTACATTTCAAGATTCTTTCTGCTAATAAAGTTGCCCATAAGTAATTTTAAAGGTCCTGATCTTGCCATCTCTTGGCAATTGAGATCTTATCTTATACATGATGAAATATTTAAAAACAAAACCCAAGCCTGAGGCTAAGGTATTTCTTTTTGACCGGCTTTTTGAGCTGTTGTTTCTTTAGCTTTTGCGGATGAGCAGCACTATTGAAAAATAAATTAAACAGCAAGAGTGCAAGGATAAATTATTCAGTCAGGGTCTTGGGTGTTTGGATTTGTGCAACCCCAAACTGGGGTGTGCTATTCTCTGTATGATTATCTGGGCGCAGACCTGACCAGAAACCCAACATCTCTGTGTCTGGTCCTGAGCTGGAGCAATCAATAAAGCAGAGGCCGAGGAACGGGGATTCAGATGGGCCTTACCATTTTACCTGTCTCAGCCAAGGCTCAGGAGAAAACCTGGGGAAAGAAAGAGAGGGGAGGGAGGGAGGGAGGGAGAGAGAGAGACCGTGCTTCACTTTCCAGACATACAGCTCCATAAATGTCTTCCTGACATGATGGGCTTACAAATGAGCTCACTAAAACTTTGATGAGCTGAAAAACTTTACATGATGGACAGCACCTGAGTGGAAAACAATCCAATAACTGATTCTTGAAGCTCTCTTCTTTTGTGTGTGTGTGTGTGTGTGTCCGACTGTTAAACCTCTCTCTCTGATTGTCATCTCGCTCTGGACAAAAAAACTTTTCTTTGCGAACTTTTTACTGTTTATATAAAACTTCTGAAAGCTTCTGAATAAGGGAACTCTTTCAGAATGCTCTTGCTGTACTTCGACACGGTTTACAGCTAATACCAAAATTCTTGTTTTTGTTTATAGGGTTCGTACTGGGCGATCGATACAAATCCAAAGGAGGACACGTTGCCCACCCGGCCCAAGAAAAGGCCACGGTCTGGAGAACGGGTGAGTTTCTGTGTGTGTATGTCTGTGTGTGAGAGAAATAAAACCATGAATGTCTGCGTCCAGGTGCAACAATATATTTTAAAAGAGGATTTTATTTTATTTTATTTTTTATCATCAATTAAGCTGTTTAATTTTTGTGTTTGATTGATCTAACTTGCATTCAAGCTTAAATTGCTGTAACTTTTTAAAACCAATTTTTCGTCCGGTGTAGCAATGAAATCTCGTGCTCAATAACAGCTACGTGCTACAACAAACTTCATATCTCGCTTAGTTTATGTATCAACAGTGTTAGGATCTTAATATAAAGGGAGTTCTCGGTTATTTTAATGTCTTTTTATATAAAAAAATATATATTTCATGGAAAAAATGTTTTTTCTTAAATTTAACTGAAAAAAAAGATGAGAACACATTAAGATGGTTTTTGGAATTTTTGTCTGTCTGTGTACGCATCATGTAAAAACTACTGAACGAATTTGAATGGGGTTTTCACAGGGGTATTTGGTTGAGCTTGAGGTAAAACATATAGGCTTTTTCATTGCAATCGGCCCATAGGAAGAGAATTTTACTACTTTGCTACTTTGAATTTTAAATAAACACCCGTGTATCTAAAATAAATAAATAATTAATTAAATCGATCTTGGGGGGGAAAAACATTAGTTCATCTCAGAATTCAACAGATGGCGCTGTACATTTTTAAATACACGATGTGTGCAATTGAAAATGTACTTAATAAATGCGATCTTACACCTTCATTCCACGCACTTCGCGGTAACATAAATTTTTTTGTAAATTCCAAAATTCAAAAAATTACGGACATTTTTTTAAAACGCGCTTACGAGTGGGTAATTAAATTCCACGCGAATTAAGTCACGGGCACATATAGTTTTAGAATATTACATTTTAAGTTTATACAGTTTTCCAGAAGAAATGGTGATCGACAGCCTCAGCAGGTCATTGGTGAAATTGCTGTATCAAGCCATTTGACTGGAAGTGAAAAATGTGGTAGGAAAAGATACACAAGCAACCGAATGACCGCAACCTTACGAAGATGGTAAGGCAAAGCCAATTCAAGAACTTGGGAGAGCTTCACAAAGTGTGGAGTGAGGCTGGAGTCAGTGTATCGAGAGCCAACATGCACAGACGTCTTCAGGAAATGGACTATGACGGTTGCATTCCTAGTATCAAACCACTTCTAAGACAACCAGAGACAACATCAGAGGCATCTTCCCTTGGCTAATAAGAGAAAGGGCTCCTCTTTCCAGATGAAAGTAAATTTTGCATTTCGTTTGGCAACCAAGGATTCAGAGTCTGGAGGAAGAGTGAAGACAGAGACAGAATCTTAGTCGCTTGAAGTCCAATGTGAAGTTTCCACAGTCAGTGATGGTTTGGCGTGCCATGTTATCTGCTGGTGTTAGTCCACTGTGCTTTATCAGGTCCAAAGTCAACACAGCCGTCTACCAGGAGACGTCTTCTGCTGTAGAGTTTACGGCGATGCCGATTTCCTTAGCTTCTGTCCACAGTGCCAAAACTACCACTAACTGATTTGCTGTCCATGATACAACTGTGATTGATCGATCAGACAACTCGTCTGTCCTGAACCTCATAGAGAATTTATGAAGTATTGTTAAAAGGCTTTTCATGAACTGTAAGCCTTAATCATTAAAAAAAAAAGTGTATAGGATGTAGAATATGAGTTACAGTTTTTTTAAATTAGATTACCAAAAAAAAAAAAAAATGTCTCCGGTGTGTGTATTTGTATTCTTACGGTATGTCGTGTTTAGTACCCATCTCATCCATATACACGAGCTCACACTGATTAGACCAAAATCTCCTGCCTAATAATGCGTGTTCACCAGTTTGCGCTACAGTACCGTACCTGTTCAGTGGAAAACCAAATCCACACAAGTCAATGAGCCTTAAGGGTTCATCCGTTGTCCTTCCGTGCATCACTTTTGGTTAGCACTGACCACTGCTTACTGAGAAACACCCCACAAGACCTGCGGTTTTGACTAGACACCTGGGTCGGGGCATCTCCATGACGAGTTGTCCGAGTATCACAGATCCTTGTCCATTTTTCCATCTTCTTAGACGTTATCATAGAAAAACAATGGGTTACTTGTTGCCTAATACAGTGGAACCTTGGATTTCGAGCATCATTTGCTCCGGAAGTGTAATTGTAAATCAAAATACTCGTATATCAAAGCAAACTTCCCCCATAAGAAATAATGGAAACTCAGATGATTCATTATTCAATCCAAAAATATTAATACAAAATATAAAGTAAAGATGAAACCAATTAACCTGCACTTTACCTTTGAAAAAACGCAGAGCCCTCAGTTCTGTAACGTATGCCTTTATTGACAATAACAGAAAGGCATGAAATAGTTATAACAAAAACTAATAGCACACATGCTCTGCTTCCCGCCTTCAGATGAAAGATTCAGTTTCAGTGTACTGTGGTAAAATATTTGTTTTAAAAATATGAATTTTGTGAACTGTACGTCAGTGTAAAGTCCAAAAAGAATATTTTATATTACAATAAGCTAATTTTATATTCTTTTATAAACTTTGATTCTGAACCCTGTAATCCTCTTTGAATTTACAGGCAAAATTGATTGATTGCTTATCGGTAATAGAGAGTTAACATATTTTTGGAGCTCGTTTAGGTATCTGGGCTACTAATTAGCGCTGTGCAATTAATAAAATTTTGCATTTATTCACAGTTTTGGTTTCCAGGGATTATGAACACTAGATCGAGATTAAACTATTATTCTGTGGAATTCCTTTTGACATTGATTTTCTCATTAGGTGTCATAAATCATGTGCGTGTTCTTGTCCCTCATTAAAAGCCTAGTGATGACGGACTATTGTTGATCCGTGATCAATACAGATCTCTCATAAAGGGATTGTTGCTGCCATTATTTATAAGCGATAAAGCATGGCTTGGCTACCCTTGGAGCACATCTCGCAGATCAAGCTGCCTTAGAGGCATTTTGTATCATCTGTGATGAGTCGAGCCGAGGGACCCAGAGAGAGAGAGAATTCTGTCAAAGTTAACCACTGACTTGACATCTACCTCAAAACGCAGACTTCTGCTCTTGTAAAAAGTAAATGGTGAAAACCTGTAAATAGGCCCTCTCACAATCTTGCAAACAGAATGAGAAGGAATTAGTGAGGTACAGTATGTGATGGTATGTTTTTTTTTGTGTGTGTTTGTGCACGCACATACAGTATGGGTGCTTACATGTGTTTGAGCATGTGGTCACGTGTCTGAATCTGTACTTGTGTATTTACAATTGGTCTTTTTCATTGCTGTCTCGTTTAAATTCTTTGACATTAAAACATTTTGACTTGGCGAAATCTCGTTTGCGTTTATCATGAATTGAAAATCGCATTGTTGCAAAGCAATCCTCTTACATTAAGCAGTTTGAGAGACGACCAGAGTTATCTTCTTCAGCAGGAGCAGACCATGAAGAGCGTCTCTCGTATTCATCTCTTCTGAGAATTATTCCAATTTTGCCCTCAATAAAGGTCTTGTTCTTTTGTTATTCATATGAGCACATGGCTTTTCTTTCTTTCTCTCTCTCTCTTTTTTTTTTATCTCTAAGTACATGTGCTCTTGCCTTTACTTTAATCACCCGGGTAATGTTAAATTGGTCTCTTTTTTTATTTAGTTTTTTACTTTTAGTTTAAAATATACCTTTTGTTTTTTGTTTTTGTTTTCCCCCACAGGCTTCCACACCCTACAGTCTGGAGTCTGATTCCCTGGGAATGGACTGCATCATCTCTGGAAGTGCCTCTCCGACACTGGCAATCAACACTGTGACTAACAAGGTAGCCACCAGCGCAGTCTACACACACACACTGAATGTGAGCACAGATTAGGCAGTCACAGACAGTCTTTTTTACAAATATATTCTGTACTCGGTTCTTTTTGCACACACACAGCTTCAGTAACTGCACTCCAGTAAAGGTAGTAAAGCACTCGTGTTTCTCTCTAATCAGTTTTCAACCGCTGCGACTCTTATAGACTCTTATAGCAAAACACAACACACACATGCAGTTATAGGGGAATGTTAATTGACAGTCTGGTCAACTCAAAGCAGAGTAGCAACTACTACCAAGTCTCTCCTCCTGTACCACAATGCCAGTGATTACAATGTTTTACTTATGAGAAGTTATACTACATTGTTTTAATTCATTTATAGGTGCATTTAATGTTGTGGGATGTCTACAAGAAAAAAAAATCCTTCTAATCACTTTTTTTTTTTTTTTTTTGACGAGAAAAGTGCATCTTCACACAATTCAATAAATTCACAATCCCCTTTCTCGTTGGCTTTCCCGTCCTCTCCATAAACCTTTATTTAAAGTAAAATTTTTATGGAAAATACCACTATATCAATGATTATTGAAATGTTTTCTTGTTAAGTACTTTTTTTTTTTTATTCATTTTTATTAAAAATGTTAAGATCAGGTTATGCAGACATCTCTGAATAAGTTACTTGTATAGAAAAAAAATAACATTAAAATACGTG
Organism: Clarias macrocephalus; assembly: GCA_011419295.1. Lineage (NCBI taxonomy): Eukaryota > Metazoa > Chordata > Actinopteri > Siluriformes > Clariidae > Clarias > Clarias macrocephalus. The sequence continues at coordinate 51,376 of JAAGKR010000832.1, forward strand.
CTGGAATTTAAATCGACCTATAATTTTGATTTATAACCAGTAATACTGTAAGAGCTGCTGCTGTTGAAAATCAATCAACACCTTCTGGCCTTCTGTATAACCAGAATCAAGAATTCAGCAGCAAACTGGTGTAATTCCATTCAACTAAACCAATAAGATCCATTGAAACTATATTGTTTTGGGAAGGGACTTGTAGAGGTGGTTTAAAACAAGCATCACGACAGGATGAGTTCTGTCTGGACCCTGATGCTTTTTTTCGATAAATGAGAATAAATACTATACCAGTAATCTGGTGCTCTTTTTTTTTTTCTCCTCGAGGTGGGTGCAGCTATACGCGTCACTCATCAGAGCCAATTAACACGATAATATACCGTGTATAGACAGATTGTACGAACGAAACAGAAACAAAAGCACGACACAGCATGGCTTGCTTCAAGAAAAGTCAAGTAGACTATGAAAATGCACCTTCAAAGATGAATGGACAGATCATTGTACGTTTATTTTTCCTTCAGAAAGTTTAAAACTGTGGCCTTAATAAAAAGCAGCACCACTTAGTCGTTTGAGCAAACGTATCAGCAGAGGTGAGGGCGTGTGAAATATCCGATCTGAGAGCCAAGTATGACGGAGCAACCCGAATTTTAAATTGCTTAATTTTTATAGACTTAAAATGACTGCGCATGTAGAGATCTGAATCCTAAGACAAACACACAATCATTCTTAAACAGACATTCTTACATTTTAATTCGGTATCCTTGGTTTAAAATGTTGTTTGTTGGTTGAGTTTGTATGTTGGAGATAGTGTAACATTGTGAGGGTGCAAAAGTAGTGCTTAATAGCACCGATTCAGGACTTCATATGGTACTTATATGGTAGGGTTAACAGTATTTCAGGAGTAATAGTGCTTTAAACATCATGTAGTAGAAGTCTACACATTTTCTTCTTTTTTTTTTATTCTCCTGTCATGTGATTAGTTTATAGAGAAAAAAATATGTACTTTTAGTAATAAGTTTGTCTAACGTACGAGTTTGTCTTATGCATTCTTTCATGTCTCTCATTCTTTCTTAATTCATGTTAAATGTTAGGACGTCTATTTTTTTTATTATTGTCTTTTATTGTTTTGTCCTTTTCTTGTGATGTTTGACTCGAATCTCACAGATTTTTATTTCAGCATGCCTACCTTACTTATGTGGCAAACCCCAGTGGTTAATGCGCAAGTGTTTGTTTGTCTTGCTGCTTTTCTTCTGATTCACATAAAAACTAATTTGAGCAGGAGACAAAGTGGAAAAACAGTTACAACTAGAAGCCGGGGCTCCTTCGAGGGGTTATTTCTCAGTGAGAGGTCTGTAAACAGACCAGGCCACACCTCTCTCACTATTTTGTGCCAAGCCACAGGAATTCCCTCTTTTCTCTAGTTTTCCCACCTGCCTTTGCAGGCCATTAAAAGCACAACTCCTTCTACTCATCGGTCACTCAACACAAACCCGCACCCAGCATGCCATTTGCTTTTTAGATACTCGAGATTTGTTGCACCGTTCCCCCTTTTTTTTTTTTTCTTCTTTTTTTTTTTTTTTTGAGTATAGTAACCTTTATTAGACAAAGACAAGATGGAAGGAAAAAACATCATAATTTCTGCCAACAGAAGAAGAATGTATACAGATGAATTGGAACACAAAAAAAGTCAACAAAACCCTTCTTTCACCACTGTATTCAAATCCCAGACTGCAAGAATCTTTCTCTGTGATCTGCGCCATTGTCGAAGGCACCTGGGCGGATTTCTCTTTGCTTTCGTAATCTGTGTCTAATGCTGCAGATTAGCCTCCCATGTAAAAGACACCACTGGGTTTTGACTCTAATTCATGGCTAAATATAGGCCTAACACTCCCATTCCACTGGCAAACACTCCATATTTGTAGTGGATAACACCCCCACCACCACCAGCACTACCACACAGACACCCCTTTTCACCCCATGCAGCTTTTTTTTTTTTTTTCGACTTCTGTGTATTCTGTAGCAGTGTACTTCAGGGTCTTTAGCAAACTGCAGTTTTAAAAATTGCATGTAGTGCAGGCTTCTGACTAAAAAATTACTTTAAGACTTGATTATACACACAGTGTTTGTTTGTGTGATATGCGGGATTTGATTGTAATTAGGGTCGGTTGCAGCATGTCCGTATCCCTTGCTCCTCGGGCTCTGTAGGTTAGTCATTCTAATGAACGCTGGAGCCTGGCCCGTACATATTTGGATGAAGGTTGTAGTATGCAAATAAGGCCATTAAATCCTCCCCCTCCATATGATGCAGACTGGATCAATTATGTATTTCTTTTGAAGCGAGGTGAATAATAGGATTGGGAGACATTCATTCTGGCTGAATGACTTCTCTGTGAGTGACTATGAAGTGATTTTTTTTCACCCCTCCTTATTGGTTGTTCTCTCTCTCTCTCTCTCTCTCTCTCTCTCTCTCTCTCTCTCTCTCTCTCTCTCTCTCCGTGTTCTTCTAATCCAGCCAAAACACTTAAAATCCTTGCTGTTGCCATATTCCTGATGCTGAAAGGAACCTAACAGAAAACAGCTGTGCTCTGGCTGGTACAGTGGTTGCAAACTGATTTAGCTATTTTGACAACCTGCCAGTGACCCAAAAAAAGAGTAGACTTGTGTAGTACACAGTGCCCAGTCTGTTTTGTTTGCTGTAAAAGACGTCTGAGCTTCATCGAGTGGGTTTTTAGTCTGGGCGGGAGATGCAGCAGCAGTTATCATCGCAATTCTATTCATTCTTTACTTACACAAAGAAGCTTAATGTAGAGTTATTCTCCCAGGATCTCATTACGTTCATTTACATTTCATTTCTCCAGTGCCTTATTTACTCCCCCCCCCCCCCCCCTCCAAATTTACACACGTTTGGAGTAAAGCTTTTCAAATGATAATCGGGATTACTATGTGAAGTGCAGAACTTATAAACTCTCCCTATATACACTCTGTATTTACACTTCTGTTATATTTTGGTCGGACTCTCAGCAGGATCGAGGATCTGCCAAGCTGATGCCTCTGTCGAGGATAGTGTTGTGACCTTTACTGAAGGAGTCTTTTACTTCTCTCTCTGGTATAAAATATTGAAAAGAGACCTACCAACACGGGGCAACATACTGTAACTCTCTCATACTTCAGTTGCTGTTCACCCCGACATTCCTTACTTTAAGGCAGGCCACTCCTACAGCATAGTTCTGATGCAACAGGCTGGTTTACACGTTATGAACCGTAGAAACCACCAGTTTCTATTTTCTTTTTATTATATATTTTTTGGCATTCTGCCCTTGGAATTTGGTTAAATGCTTAGATCATGGTGTCTGGTTGCATCTCCCTCCGATGATTATGAATATTATTATGATTTTTCGTTGTAGTGGTAGAAGTAGTAGTATCACTATCATTATAATTGGTGGCGGTAGTAGTACTATGTCCCTTACTTTTTCAGGTGGCGTTATACAACCCAGACCAAGACGGGAGTGATAGCCCCAGAAGCAGCCTTAACAACAGCCTGTCTGACCAGAGCCTAGCTTCAGTCAACCTGAACAGTGTGGGCAGTGTGCACAGCTACACCCCGGTAAGATCAGTCTCTATTCCCATTAACCACTACAACACGAACTTCCTCGTCCCTTTCCGCGCGCGCACATTTTTTACACCATCAGGATATATCAACAGCTAAGCAAAAAATATATATATATACCCTGTAGTCAAGCAGGAGCAGAGGACAGCAGAGTCAGTCAGTAGATCTCGTCCACCGAGTTCCCAGAATACACACACACATCATGGATGTAATAAGCGCTGGAGCCCGCGTGCATGGAGGCACACTGAGGCGCGGGGGTTAAGGGAATGAAAGCAAGCATGCATACTGCTGGAACCCAGCTAAAGAGAAACGCTGCCTCTGAAGGCCTCCCACCAGAAACCAACCCCTCCTTTCTTTGCAGTCTTCTTGAAGCCCCTGTTCTCTCTCGGTATTGATCCACTACAGACACTGCTGAATTCACTACAGCATGCCAGACGCGGCTCATTCCTTCTCTCCCTCGCTCGCTCTCGCTCTCCTTCTTGCTTTTTCATTCTTTTATACGTATGTCTTACTTTCGCTCTCAGTCTGTGTATTTTTATTTTTTTTAAATGTTGGTTGATTCTAAGTCGATGGTCAGACAAAATATAATCAACTTACAATTGTCTGCTTTGTATGAATCTGTGCCAGTGTCTGCTGTCTTCGTTAGAAGCATTTTAACAAAACTATTTATTTGATAAATTTATAGCAATTACATGTTCATTTGTTGTAGATTCACGGCCAGTTGCCTGCACTGTCTAATTTATCAATTTAAGTAGTTTTACCTGTAAGAAGAGAGTTTTTGCATGTTTGAAAGTCAGATGAACAAGTGAATATATCTGTATGTTAATTCATTTAAGTCTTAGGTTTAACTCAAGAAGTTTTACTTTCCTTATTTCTGATGCAGTGCACAGCCATGTTAATCTGATGTCACTCCCCGTTTACTCGGCTGAGAAAGAAGGTTTACGATGTTGTGCAAAATTAGTAATAGTACCATCTATGGCAAATAGTGCAAATAATGTTTTCACATTGAAATATTCCTTATTTAATAGATTTGCACTATATGCTATACTTTTTGAGAATTAAATAAATATTGGAAATTGGAAAAGTTGCTGCTTAAGTTTTTATAATAGCAATTTGCATATACTCCAGAATGTTATGAAGTGTAATCAGATGAATTGCATAGTCCTTCTTTGCCAAAATTTACTTAACCCCGAAAAAAAAACTTTCCACTGCATTTCATTGCTGTCATTAAAGAACCTGCTGAGATCATTTCAGTAATCGTCTTGTTAACTCAGGTGAGAATGTTGACGAGCACAAGGCTGGAGATTATTATGTCAGGCTGATTGGGTTAGAATGGCAGACTTGACATGTTAAAAGGAGGGTGATGCTTGAAATCATTGTTCTTTCATTGTTAACCATGGTGACCTGCAAAGAAACGTGTGCAGCCATCATTGCATTGCAATGGCTTCAATTTATAGGATCATCAAGAACTTCAAGGAAACAGGTTCAATTCTTGTTGAGAAGGCTTTAGGGCGTCCAAGAAAGTCCAACAAGCGCCAGGATCGTCTCCTAAAGAGGATTCAGCTGCGGGATCGGAGTGCCACCAGTGCAGAGCTGCTCAGGAATGGCAGCAGGCAGTTATGAGCGCATCTGCACGCACAGTGAGGCGAAGACTTTTGAAAGATGGCCTGGTGTCAAGAAGGGCAGCAAAGAAGCCACTTCTCTCCAAAAAAAACATCAGGGACAGATTGATCTTCTGCAAAAAGTATGGCGAATGGACTGCTGAGGACTGGGGCAAAGTCATATTCTCGGATGAAGCCTCTTTCCGATTGTTTGAGGCATCTGAAAAAAGGCTTGTCCGGAGAAGAAAAGGTGAGCACTACCATCAGTCCTGTGTCATGACAGTATAAGCATCCTGAGATCATTCATGTGTGGGGTTGCTTCTCATCCAAGAGAGTGGGCTCACTCACAATTTTGCCCAAAAACACAGCCATGAATAAAGAATGGTACCAAAACACCATCCAACAGCAACTTCTTCCAACAATCCAACAACAGTTTGGTGAAGAACAATGCATTTTCCAGCATGATGGAGCACCGTGCCATAAGGCAAAAGTGATGACTAAGTGGCTCGGGACCAAAACGTTGAAATTTTGGGTCCATGGCCTGGAAACTCCCCAGATCTTAATCCCATTGAGAACTTGTGGTCAATCCTCAAGAGGCGGGTGGACAAACAAAACCCCACTAATTCTGACAAACTCCAAGAAGTGATTATGAAAGAATGGGTTGCTATCAGTCAGGATTTGGCCCAGAAGTTGATTGAGAGCAGCCCAGTCGAATCGCAGAGGTCCTGAAAAAGAACACTGCAAATACTGACTCTTTGCGTAAATGTCATGCAATTGTCGATAAAAGACTTTGAAACGTATGAAGTGCTTGTAATTATATTTCAGTACATCACAGAAACAACTGAAACAAAGATCTAAAAGCAGTTTAGCAGCAAACTTTGTGAAAACTAATATTTGTGTCATTCTCAAAACTTTTGGCCACAACTGTAGATGCCCCTAGACAAAGATGCGATTTGTGAGAAAGAAATGTATGTGTCATTTTGTGCATTTATTACGAGTTAGAACGTTTCGTCAGTTTGTGCAAATTAAATTAATGAAGAAATTTCAATGCATTATTTACATTACTTTGAAACCGAGGCACGCACCAAACCGTGACTTACGAGTAAGGTTACACCCCTGTTCTAACTGCATCCATTCAGCTTCCATAACGTTTTTGAAGATGCACAGTGTGTTAAGCAAGTCATAAACTATTAACACATTACTAGAGAAGATCAGGAACGTTTCATCGCTGCTCGATTTTACATGGATTGGATCGCTATGGTAAGAAGCAGCGTTAAGCAAGCAAAGATGGAAACAAAAAACAAAGAAAAGTAAAAAAACGAAGCAAACAAAATATACAGTAGGAAGTTGTTTCCATGTGCAGTATGCGTGCTGTTTCAAACGATCTCAGGGAAACTGTCCTTAAGTCTATAAAAAATTTTTTTGCTACCGTTAAAGTTATTATTCAGGCAGGATTGGTTGTGTGTCACACTAATTGCACATACAATTGTTCAGATCGGGCATTGTGCATATTTTTCATCCTTCTTTAGAAAAATTTGTTCCTGTATACATTAAGAAGCTGCATATTAAAAAAAGGGTTCCAGTCAAAAGTACAGACACACCTTCTCATTCAATATTGTTTAATTTTGTGATTCATTATCTACATTTTAGAACAATGTTGGATATTTCAAAACTTGAAATATTGAATTGGGTAATTAAGTGACAGCAACAATAGTCGGTTGTTATTTTAAGACCAGGAGGTCAGCCTTTCTGGAACAGGTCAGAAAGTATTACAGTATTATCAAGTGCATTTGCAAAAACCCATCAAGCACCATGATGAAACTGGACCATCCCAGGAAAGCAAGTCCAAAACTTTGGCAGAGTATTACCGGCCACAGAAATCAGCAATTAACTGCACCTCAGATCGGAACTTTTATGAAGACTTTACAGAGCATAACGTAGAGGACACATCTCAATATCAACTGTTCAAAGGAGATTGTTGTATATTTTTAATGTAGTAAGAAATAAAAATCAGGACCGTGAAATTAGGAAGTGTGCACAGACTTTTGACTGGTAGTGTACTTTAGAGCACAGTGGGATTCTTCTTCTTTTTATTTTTCAAATTCCAGGAACTAGCCATGACAGCGCCTCTGGATCAAATGGGGTTAAGGGCCTTGCTTAAGTGCTATTATTTAAGCAACTGTTTACTCTGACAATATTCAAACAGATTGTAATGGAGCATGTGTTGATTTTGCTAGTTCATGCATAGCAGCTGTATAAGATATTCCCTTGTTTTTATTTTTTTTTTTATATATTTTTTTATTTATTTCTTGTTTGCTCTAAGCCCTGGAATTGATCTTAATTTTAAATAGGCTGCAGATCACCTGTGTATTGACTTGCTGACAGTTGTATTAAGACAGTGTGGCCAAAGCTATTGAATACAGGATTAGTAAGGATTAAGGAGCACATCAGATATTCTTCCAAGAAAATGTTCTCAGCTGATCCATATTTTATTAGTAATATGCCTTGTTCTACACTTTGTTACGAGGCCGACGCATCTCTGTCCTGCGTTTCCTTGTTCTTGGCCGCAGTGAGCAATCTGCTCATGAAGACTGTTACATGGAGTACTCAGTCATTACTGTTGTTCCCGCTCGGTAATCTTGAACAGACAGAACTGTGTGTTTAATATCCCTGTTGATTTAGTTCATTTGTCCTTCTTCCAGGTGACAAGTCACCCAGAGCCAGTGTCCCAGTCTATGAGCCTGCAGCAGGCCCCCCAGCCCCAGTACAGCATCCCCGAGCGAGACAAGCAGCTCCTCTTCTCTGACTTTGAAGATCTCAGTGCCTCGTTCCGCAGCCTTTATAAGTCTGTATTTGAGCAGTCTTTCAGCCAACAGGGTAAGTGAGCGAAATGAGAAGTTTATTGCTGTCCAAAACTCTGGTACTGTATGAGGGTGAGTCAAAAATGATCCACACTCTGGTTTTATTAAAACTTCTGTTGGGCCACACCGTCGTCTTAGCGCTTTCCATTCAAGACTACTGTCTCCCCAGTCACCGCTATGCGGTGCAGGTAAAAATGGATGCCCCTCTCGTGATCTGCACGAGAGAAAAGCAGTTTCACAAGCACACAAGCGGTGCAGTAATTAGTTTTTTGTGGTCTGAGGGTGTTCCTTGGTGCCGAAACTCTCAGAAGACCATAAACAGAAGCTTTTGGATATCTGGATAAACAAAACTTGGATAACAAAATCTGGACCGTTATCCTAAGGAAGGAGAAAGTTTCTTGGAGAGAATCATTACTGCTCTCGAGACAGGGATTCATCACCACGAGCCTGAAAGTTAAACGTATGGAACAGAAACATCCTCAATCACCGGCCAAGAAAAAGGTAAAAAAAAGTCTCAACCACCAGCTGGAATATTGATGCTTAAAGTTTTCTGGGATTCTTAAGCACCAGTAATGAAACATTATCAGGAAAAAAGCTTATTGATGCTTTTTGAAGAACTGGAACCAAAACTTGAGATGGTGCGCAGAAGACTGCTGTCTAAGGACGTTATGATCTTGCATGACAATTGATGTCCGCACGCTACTGCATTCGCTTTCGACATTCTGCAAAAACTGTTTTGAGATGTCAAAGCCATCCTCCCTATGATCCTGATCTTGCTTCATCAGATTTTCACTCGTTTGGTCCCCCTGGAAGCAGGATGAAGACAGCGATTAACTTTTGATGAAGCAGTGAAGACAGCGGTGCATTCGTGGCTCACAGTTCAACCTAAAACATTTTTTTTATTGAAGGAATATGAAAGCTTATTCAAAGTTTATTGAAGAGCCAAGGAGGTTATGTCAGAAAATTATGTATTTGTCTTTTCTAAAAGTTAATTTAAAAAAATTACACAGTCAGAGTGTGGATAATTCTTGACTTACCCTCATAATAATATGAGCTACTGTATAATTCATCATTTACTTAGGCTCATCATCTACTGTTCTCTGTCTTTTTGAGTTATGAGTGACCAATGTTTAATTTCCATCTTTTTACGATTTACGGTGTCTATATTTAATATTGGAACATTTCCCCCTATAAATAGGAGCTTTTAATGACGGAACACATTGCAGTTTTGGCCTTAAGGCCGCTGTGCAAGACTAACACCCTTTCAGAAGTTCAAACCTTTTGTTTGTAATCTGGTTGCATTATTTATGAAGCACTCAGGTAGTCATCCGGGCCTTCCTCACAACCTACTTATCCCAAATCAAATGTGTTCCAAGTTAATAGATTCCAAGAGTGCCCCTCCTTTAATCTATCATTTATGTTTTATTAGTTGAAAAGTTGGTACTTTTTTTTGCATACATAAAAGCCAAATCTGTTAGTCAGACAAGCCCAGGCAATTAAAACACGCAAATAAGCTGGTGAGAGGATTTCACGCCCTGATGCCAGAGACATGAGCTAATTCACTGGCTTTGGTAATAGGTAATGAGCTCGCATTATTATTCAAAGGGAATGCTGGCTAATTGCTTTCTGTACTCTCCCTCACTTGGACAATAGGCTTTCTCTAACGATAAGAGATGCACCTCTGTCACCCGGCTGATGAGTGTTCTCTGGCGATTGTGGAGGCGCCGGCCCTGGAGCCTGCTTTAAAAGCACTTCACTGAAATAGGTTTAGTGTGCCAGTGCTGTGATGGACAGGGGCCTCTTAAAGGCAGGCGGGCACATGCTCTCCCCTCAGTGCTGCTGGGTGTGCAGGCGCTGGCGCGCCATTAACGCCTCTCTGGAATCGAACACAATTGCGGTGTCAAAGAGAAGCCTGACGAGATGGAGCCAGAGACCAGGGGCTACGAATGAGCTGAGTCACTGCCTCCCAGTTTGCACAGAGACAGGGAATTATTCACACTGCTCATACAGGGCTAAAAGTGAGCTCGGTTTTATGAGGCAGTATTCACCCCAAGAATATTCTTAATGTGTACAGACACACGTGGGCTCTGCCGGAGCTGACTTATACATACAATGAGGCAGGGTATTGTTATTCTGTTCATTTGAGGCAGGACAATTAGCTCGGGGATGTGCGACAATACAGTTCAAATGAATTGCTGTCAAAATAAATTCTCGCAAGTGTTTTTTTTTTAATTTTTTATTTTTAAACCCAGTCTTTATTGTGGCATGTGTGGTTAACACAGGGAATAATTTCATCACGTTTCCCTGTCCTGAGGGGGCAAAAAAAAACAAAAAAAAAAAAACGGTAACTTGATCATGAAGTATGTTTATTCTACAAATTTAATGACAGCTCATGGGCGCACAATGTTTATGCAAAATATATTTTAGTGAAAGCCATTTCATGAATTCTGTAGTGTTTTATATTTTACAGCTATTTGGTTTTTTTCCCCCCCTTAAATAGTGGTTTTGTGGTTGTTACAACTAAGGTCTAATTTTAGATGTTATACCGGCAAGGCATGAGTAAGGAAGCGGGACTGCTTTTCACTTTTTTAAGAGATGGATAAAATGATGGGAACATTCACCGATCAGCCATAACATTATGATTACTGACAGGTAAAGTGAAGAACATTTGATAACGAGCTATTCACCTGCCAACTGGTGACACCAAAGACTCGCCCATGCCCACGAGGACCAAAAGCTATAGCATCTGGTCCCATCACACAGAAAAGCCAATGTTGCACAAATTACTGAAAAAAGAGTCAATGCTGGCTATGATAGAAAGGCACCAGAACATCCAGTGCAACATAGAATGGCACACACAGGGCCAAGCAGGCAAAGAGCACAAGGCTGCCACCTCCAAACATCTCAGCTCACAATCTGATTGAGCACCTGTGGGATCTGAGACACAAGCAAATCCGATTAAACCCAAAACCAGACACCACACCACACACCAGCCCAAAACCTAGGTGGTTTTAATGTAATGGCTGATCAGTGTTTCTGATAAACTGTTAATATTTAGAAGTTTGGGAGATATTTTAAACATTTATTAACTGAATTCACCAACTATGCCGTGTTCTGCTCTGATGGTCACATGTTAAAGACGTGTGTGATTGTGTCATGCCTTGCTGCAGGTCTGATGGGGATGCCATCGGAGTCTTCCCAGCAGAGCCACACCTCTTGCTCCTACCAGCACTCCCCGAGCAGCGCCATCAGCACCCACCCACACACCAGTCAGAACAGCATCACCAACTCGCACCCCAACAGTATCTCCAACAGCGGTGCACAGGTGCCCCTGTCGCACCCGTCCCACTCTGCCCACAGCTCTCCCCACACACAGCACCTCTCTCAGCATGGGCCACACCCCCACGCCCAACATGGCCAGCACCCACACTCGGCGCACACCCAGCACCAGGCACACTCTCAACACACCCAGCACTCTCAACACAGTCAGCACTCCCAGCACACACAGCAGCCCCAACAGCACCAGAATCTCTCTCACCAGCCCCATCCAGCCCAGCAGCAGATGCCCTGCAACACTGGTAAGAGTCTCTGCTGTCTGCTTTGTTCTCCTGCACCTACGTGGTTTCTTTTTTTTCTCAACACACCCACAGTGACCAGCTCTGGCGCAGTTTCTCTTGCTCTCCACGTCATTTCTCTTCCTAATAGCATTAGCAGACTAATTTATTATGCCTTTTTTTTTTAATGTCGCTTGTTAATTCAGTCATTTCAATTAGGTCAATTAATCCACCTCAGATTTATGTTTTTGCTTTTATGAATACAAAACGTATTCTACACAATCGACTCCAATCTAGTAATTGTTAAACAGTTGACTCAGTGTATGTGGCTCCCCCTGATGGTGAGATTTAGGAACTTATACTTCCTAAATTTATTAATACTTTGAGAAAAGGATGGAGCAGAAACGGGTTGCATCATATTGATTTTCATCATCGAATGAATTAACTAGTGAGTTACCAGTGTAGAAGTATGCAAATTCAAAACCTGCATGTTTACGTGATGCAGATGCCAAAGATTACGGGTCCTACAACAAACAAAAACAATGTTCTGGGTTTTCAGTTCTGAAGGTTTGAGTTTACATTTACATTTAGGCATTTGGCAGACTCTCTTATCCAGTGGGACTTACAAACATGCTTTTGAAGTTCCCTGTCTTTGGATAGATTCTCACACTGGGTCGGATCTTAGTTGGAGTCTTGGAAGTCAGTTTCTTTGAAAGAAAAAGTCAGAAATAAACCCTGAATATGACACAAAAACATATCCAGTCAATTCGTAATACAGAAAAGCCACATGCTAACTGCTTCTTGCGTTTCTCTGCAGGCCTGCCGAATGACTGGTATCCTAATCTGGATGCACTGAAGGAAAGTTGTCGCATTGCCAGCAGCTACAACTGGGCGGATGTGGACCTCTCACCTTTTCAAGGTGCTGTTAAGTCCCAAATGTATTGTAGACCTGTAACAAAAGAACAACTAGTGTAAAGCTTTGACTTGTAGTTGCTTTATACGTGCATAGCTTTAATTAAAGGTGTTTAAATATAATATTGCATTATCTGTTTTTGAATTCTTTAACTCAAAAGGCTCAAATTTTGTTTTATTGCCAGTTATGCCTCGTTTCTCTTTTTATTTTATGACTGAATAAGGAGATAAAATGTCTGGAGTTGATTCCAAGTTGAATTTGCTCATAAGGGAATTCTTGATATGTGGTCCAAAGGGGACCATGGAAGTCAATGCAAGTGCATTAAGTCAAAAATAAATAAATAAATAAATGGACCCAACACAGTAAATGAAACTTTAGGATTCAAGTCAGCAGGTCCCTTTTTTTTTTTTTTTTTTTGACTTTCACAACAATTTTGAGGTAAACTTTCCAAATATAGAATAGGATTCTTTGGACAGGTGACAATAAGGTTAATTTGTACTAGAATTGTTGGAAGATAAAACTCTGGAGAAGGAAAGGAAGTGCATAAAACATACCACATTCTTCTGAAACTGATCAGATGCCAAAAATGAGTCAAAAATGTACCAAAAGAGCTTTGATCTATTCATTTAGACGACATAAAAAATGTATACATGAGTCTCTTTAGAAGAAAAATATGAAGAAATGAAGGCTGAAGACTTTTGCACAGTACTGTTTATTGAGTATTGGTAGGTATCGATGGTATGACTCTTGTGTCCTTGAAGACTCTGCCTGTTAGATGAACAGGTCCCCATCTCTGAATATGTATTAGCCTATATTAGCCAAATATTAGCCTCCACAAGGCAAGGTTGGAACTCGCTGAATTGCAGTCTGTGCTTCTTTCAAAGTTGCTTTTGAAAAAAAAATTATCTCTTTAAAATCTTTGGTCTGTTCAGTCTGTAATTGGCCGTGCTCAGTGCTTATTTTATATCAACAAAAAGTATCTTATCTTCTCTGCGGTCCCTAATGTGCACATCATAAAGGCTGATACTCACCGTGCCAAGTTAAAAGTTTGCAGGCTTTGCTCTTCGATAAAAAAGCGCTTTTCAAAATTTTGAATACTCCACTCAGGGTCAAAGGGTTTATCTAGTTCTGCTGAAGAACTGAAGAGTTTAATTAGATGTCACATAAAAAGGTCACTTATGAAGTGGATTATTTTTAATAAGGGTAAAAGTCACCTTTAACAACTTTGTAGCCTTGTCTTTGTACACATGACACCACAAGTTGTTTTTAATTGTAGAATTAGAATAAAAACGGGTTTTGTTGGTTGCTGTACTATAGAGCTTAATTAAATTGTTTGGCAGGCAGTGAAGCATGCATTGATGCTCTGCTCTCGTATCGGCCCTGTAGGATTGAGAGAGAGCATGAGGCAGGCCGAGCTGAATAACTGGTCTCTGGAGCCGACTCAGATTGTGGACCTCTGTTCATCCATCAACCAGTTTTTTGCCCGCACTGGAGTCATTCAGACACAAGGGGCAGTGCAGCCACCCGTGTGTCATGGCACCATGCATCCCACCAAGCCCAGCCAGCACATAAATACAGGTATTTACTGAACTCTTTAACTAAGACCATGTGATTCACATTTACTGTCATTTGTCATACTGTATGTATCTTAAAAAAAAAATTTTTTTAAGTTTAATATGACATTAATGCCCATAATTTAATGAAGCTATGATTACAATTGTCCTTGTGTTTTGCCTGACACACCAGTGCATTAATTGAAAAGATGATCTTTTCTGAATTTTAATACAGTACCATAAGGTAAAATGTAGATATCGACCACATTATTCAGGGGACATACTGTAGCTCTCTAGACTCAAAAGGAGTTTTCCTCCCTCACCTTGTCCTTAATTACCAATTTGCTGTCACCAGGCAGCTCTCCTCTATCACAATCCGCTGCCAATCAGGGAGTGTGAAGGCTGACGTGCTCCTTTTTTATTTTCATGAAGTCTGCTTTGTTAACTGCAGCTCACGAACAGGGAAAAGGAAAACACCATCAGGAAAGTGTTATCTTTCCTCTTCCAAGGACCATGATTGTTTACTGTCATTAAAGGAACAGAGCGTTCTCCATCCCTCCCACCAAGAGAGCGCGACCGGTTTTGCTATCTTGAAGTCTCTGCCAGGATTCAAATTTAGACCCTGTACTTGTACGGGGCTTTAGATTTATTGCCGGGAAGTTGCCCTTGGGTTTTGCTAATCTCAGACTGAAGTTCTTTTTTATGCTTAAATGGAACTGCAACACATAATCACAGTAGGTACCATGTTGATGCAGATAGGAGGTGCACCTGCATTAAAGTAATTTTACACAAACCAGTAAGACACACCAATAAAGCAAGCCATCAAAAAGTCTTTACTCTCCTTTTGCTTGGTCTCGTTGGATCCAACAGGCAAAAATGACGGGCTGTAAAAAGAGAGAGAAACGCGCTCGCACTCTCGGGCTGATTGCCATTTCCGATCTGATTGAAAAGAGGAGGCATACTTTTCTCTCATCTGAGCTCGTAATGATAGAAATGCTCAAATCTTTCAATAGCATAAAAACAGCCAATGCTAACGAGTAGCATAGCACATTTTGTCTTTTTCTTTCCCTTCCATTTAAGTTTTACTTTCACCTTTAACGGTAAGCAAAACACCGGCTGTCACCTTCTGTGATGTATCACACGAACTGAACTTCTTCAGGAAGTGAATTCATGAATAGATCAACATACAAAATGCACATAAACACAAACGAAAACAAATTGCATTACACTAATGCACTAATACTGCATTGTCATTCATCAGCGCCAAACACTCCACTCCTTCAAAGGCTGTATCAGCTCCCATTCACACAGATGTTTCAAAGCTCCAAGCCACATAGTTCTCACCCTCGTGATGGACTAAATCAACTCAAGGTTTCCAAGTGGCAAGAAAAGACAGCTAGCGCTTGTTGTTATTTCTTTTAAGGTTTTACTGTGTTGGTAATTTGAAGCTGTAAAATATTTCAAAATCTTTACGATTAACATTACTGCACTTTGTCATAGTTATGGAAATAATTTTATAGTTTCTAGTGCTTGCTGTCCTCCATGTGCTAGTCTGTTAAAATACTTGCCATGTTTCAGTTCCCTATTGTTCTCCTTGTTTCACATACCAGGGGATGTGGCCATGCATCTCACTTGGTTCATGCCAATTAATTTTTTATAAGTTCAGTGCAAATGCACAGACGTGTGAGCTCTAGTGCAGAGTGTGCGTCCACACATGCATGCTCTCCTTCCCTTGCGTAAACAAAAGAACATACACACATTCCTTCTCTCTCTTCCTCCCCCCCCCCTCTCTCTCACACACACACACACACACACACACACACACACACACACACACACACACACACACAAACTCTTCTTTGTCTTTCCCATCTACAATTAGGATGATGGCTATTATTCAGTATATTATACACCACCGTTATTACTTTGTTTTGGTGATTTTCAGTGCAAACGCAGAACTAAACCTTCATTGTTAATCTTCTCACCTAATGTTGATGTTTTAAGAAATGTAACTTATGTAAAGGTTAGATATTTTATTTCCTAACATACAAATGGGATATTTTATGAAAATTATTATGGAGACTAATTTAATAAGACTGTAAATGTCTCATCTCTACTGAATGTTCACAACAAATGTTCATTACATTTACAGTGAAGTACTTAAAATGATGGTACAGTATGTAGCTTATATATGTATAACTATGATTTGTCATGCGATTTCTAAATTCTTCAGGAATATTATCTAAATTTGTACAATACGGATAAAGCTGCAAAGAAAAAATGACAACAGAAAAACTATTTTTATTTTGGAAAAATGGCTGATAAAGCTGCATTATGTAGCACATTTTACAGTGAAACCAGTGGTCTGTATACTATGGAAACACTTACATTACTTGATTACAATACAGTACATCGGTGGCCTCATGCAATAGGTTGTTTGCAATGACGTGAATCACATGAAGCTTAACATTCCTCTAGAGCAGTGGTCTTCAACCTTTTTAGCACCAAGGCCCAGTAATGAATACTACATACAATGACGTGGAAAAAAATTACATCCAAAGTATATTCCTTATGTCCAATCTCCTCCATAATTTTCTTTTGCTTGCTGCCACTGGAGAAAAGACCACTTCGGGCGTTTGAAATGGAAGTAGGTTTTTTATTGCTTTCTTGGTGATCTCAGGATTCCTCCTTGATTTCAATCCAGAGTTTAAGTTATCTTAAGCATACTATTAAGGCCAGCCTCATTTACAATCTCAACCAGTTGATCTTCTTCCAGCACGGACATGGTTGATTCACCTGGCATATCCACAAATAGGTCGCCGATCCATTCCTTTCCAGTTCGTCAGTCTTTTGTGGCTGGGACGTAATGCTCAAACCCTTTTAAAAGCAAAGATTATTGATTGTGCACTAGCTGGAAAATTGAAGACCAAGGCTTAGTCTCGTCCAAAATCCCTGCTAATGTTTGAAACAGCATATTCCCGTGTTCTTTTGCCGTGAGCCAAGTTTGGCTTTGAATGTAGCCGCTTTATCTGCGAACTGTGAGTACACTTGTCATTTTCCCCTGAACTGACGAATTAAGTTTGTTGAGTGGGTTGTATATGTCACACAAGTAAGCAAGTTTTGTTATCCATTCACCAGTGCCTTTTTTCTGAAAGAAATTTCTGGAGCAGCTCTCATACCTCAAACTCTGGCCAGCGATCTACCTGTAGAAAGCCATGTACTGTAACTTCTGTGTATGAGAGAAGGAAGAGGAACCTGTGCTACGTTTTTAAACTGCTGCCTCTATTAAATGTTCACAACAAATGTCTTAGACTTTTTTAAATAATTGCTTCAGTCCTTTTTCTTTTCTTTTTTTTCTGAATGCTTGTCTTTTAATGCAGGGTACTCTCTTTGGCAAAGAAAGGTTTTAAGACATCATTGGTATAGCTACTGTATACAGAGCAGGCTGAAGGCATGCAAATCACCCGTCACGATAAACCAGTAGTTTAAGTATTTACTTTAAAATTTCTTTTAAATATTGTCTGTCTTAGAATCTTTTTGTGGTCTTTTTTCATTTTCAAAGAAGGTTTCCAGAGACATTTGTTTCTTACTAGTTTCAGCTAGGATTAGCATACTTAATTTAAGTTCAAGTTTAAAAGTAATGTATTTTGTGGAAAAGACATACAGATAGAAGTGATGGAGAGATGATTTTTCCAAAATATTTTTTTTTCCCTATGCAGCTTTATCTGTATTGTACCTCATTGTATCTAATGTAGATGATATTCCTAAAGAATTAAAAGAAATTAAAGATATATAAATGTTAGGTGTGATCCTTGTTATAAAGAGGAGTGTTTATTCAACAGATCTGAAATATCTGCCTGTTATCATGGCAGTTGGATATAAGTAAGATTTTTCATGACTCTGTATCCTAGCAAAGCCTAGTAAGGGCTGAAATTGTACCCATGATGCAGGACATTTGTAGTTCTTTTTGTTGTTTGATGATATCCATTTCTATTTTCCAGGAAATATGTACATGGACACAAGACAGAGCATGACCTCCATGATGGGTCCTCCAGGTTATCCCCACATGCCCCCTATGAACAGTACAGGCAACACCATGACGGGTTAGTGACTCATCCAGACTTATTTAATCATTTACTCCTGATATAATCCTTAGTACAGTTTATAATGCTAGGATACAATTTGTGTAAAACAACTGTAGTTTCTATGATGTTGCCTGACACAGGTCGCATGTTGTGTATCACGAGGCTCATGTGGGTTTGTGTAATCTCTAGGCCATCATGCACAGATGAATCAGCAGCACATGATGCCTACCGGAAACTTCCCGATGCGCCGCATGCCTGCTGACGACATCCAGGACGACTTTGATTGGGACTCTATTGTCTAGCACTGTCCCTATACGAGAAGGGACGTGCAGGCAAAATAAGTCGCTTGGAAGAAGAAAAAGAGTGTGTATGTGTGCGAGATAGAGGGGTGCTAGTCCCAAGATATCTGCATGCCCCAAGGCGGGAAGCAGTTTGGAACAGGGCGCTTCAAAAAAAAAAAAAAAAAAAAGTGCAGGTGTCATGAGCTGAAAGAGACTCTTGTTGTCCTGATGTTTTAGGAAATGAAAAACAAACAAAAAGTTACTTTGAAGACAATCACGTTTACCTACAAATGTTTAAGTGATTGATTTTGTACTTGTCCAAAGGACAAAGCTCATGTTCATGTTAAATGTAAAGCCCCTTCCCCCCCTTATCCCGTTCTCTGTGGCGCCAGAAACTCTATTCAGTCTCCCAGCTCCCTTTCTGCAAATCAGCTATTAGGACAAGCTCTTCCCTGCCCTTAATCTTAAGTGTGTGGGATGTTTTTTATTTTTTATTTTTTTTTAAGTTATTTTGTGTGATATGTTTGGCTTGTTCGACTCCCTCATGTCTCCTGGTGAAGGCCTTCGCTGCCTTTCGGCTCTCATTCGTGATGTGGTATCCCCTCTGAAAATGCAGGCCACTCCAGACAGAAAGGTTCTCGGCTCACTTTGTCTGCATAGCGCCGCTGTTTCTCTAGGTCTCTGTGTAATTCGGTGCTTCACATATCACCTGAGCCTTTACCGTAACGTCAAAAACATCCGAATCAGTTTTCTGTGCTAGCGAATGATTATCCATTGTCTTTTTTTTTTTTCTTTTTTTTTAATTGATCGGTTTAGCTCATAAGATGTATGTAAAGTTGACTCCATTACCTGCAGTATTTGTAGTTGTGTATCTTTGTTGTCTGTGATGTATCATACTCCTGTCACTGATTTTTTTTTTTTTTTTTAACAGTGTGCAATGGTGCATCTGGAACTGACATTGATTCAGACCTCACTTTTTAAAATCTCCTGTTCATTTCTCTTCCACCATCACGTTCATATCTGCATGTACAGTTGGTTTTCCTACTTGGATTCTTGCCATTTCCTGTTGAGACTGTACAGCTCTGGCTGGTCATGTTTGAGGCCTACTCCAGATTTCGCGTCTATTTTTAGGAGAAAAGGTTTCTTTGAAAAAGAAAAAAGAAAAAAAAAAGGCACAGATACTTTAAAAGCACCAAATAAAGCAGAGACACCTGCTGCCTAAACAAAGGGGTGGAAGTCATGTCACGACATTTGCTTAGTGAGGCATGCTAGTCCTCCAGGTTTTATACATTTACACAGTCACCTTGCTGTTTTGCTGCTCCAACAAGGACTTGTGCAGAGTACTTGTAATGGTTGGGAGCAGGAATGTTGGGAGGTATAGTGTCGTTTAGAGAGATGACATTGCAGAGCTGTTTCGGGGGAAAAAAAACATTACCTTCTATATTTGACTGCCATACGTGAGGAAGCCCTTTGGGAACCCTTACTTAAAGAAGTCGCTGAATGAATGATGAATATTGACTTACTATAGCTAAAATACTCTAAGGACTATCTTTCTGATCGAATTATTTTAAAGTATTGCAGTTTTGCCATGAGCAACTGTCAGGTTAATGTCAATATTGTTAATTAGGGCCGTTAGGGGTATAACGGTATGCAAACGGCACGGTTCGGTTTTTACCTCGAGTTTGAAGTCACAGTTCATTATGTTTTCTGTACAGAGAAGTGACTAAAAAAAACATAACTTATTAATATCAGTTTGTCCGAACAGTTTTTTGAATTCATAAGGAAGGCACAAAAAGGCACATACAAATGTTCTTTTAAATAAGGGACATTTAAATTATATTTTTAAACAGCATTTGCTTTTTTTTTTGTATATATTTTTTTCTTTCTTTTTTTTTTAGACAGTCAATATTGGGTTAGAGTATGTCACGATTTAAACTAGCAGCGCAACAGAGATCAACTTGGGGTATTTTTCTCAACTCTGTTAACGAAGTGACGTCAAATCAACATGGCTGCACACTGTGTCGGAAAAACAAAGTAGAACGTGTGAAAATTAAATGCATTTTACGGTATATTAAAGTATTAGCTTTAAATTCATCCATATGGAGACATTTGTTTGAAAAACACTGACTACACACCGATCAGCGGATCATGGGCACCCAAGACTCATTCGAACCTGCAGGAACCAAAGACTAGTCGTCAGGTCCGATCTCGCAGAAAAATCAACCCAGCGCGAATTAACAAACAAACAAAAAAAAGTCAATGCTCAATAGGCAGAGCCCAAGGCCACCAACCCGGCCTCCAAATTCCCCAGATCGCAGTCCGATTGCGCTTCCATGAAATGACCCAGACAACAATTCTGGAGGCCCCAGAACCCACAGCACTCAGACGATCCACTGCCAACATCCTGGTGCCAGACACCACAGCACACCCGCTGAGGCTCTGTGGGGTCACACATCTAAATTAGATGTCTAGCCAATTGCTAACAAAACCTGAAATCCATATTCCCACTCTGTCAAACACACCGACGTTGGAAATTACCAATTTCTGCTTGGCGTACATAACGCTTGCTGTAACTACGCTTTAAATAAACTTGTTGATCTGACTACTCCAACCTGTACAAATTCCATCTCTCTGAAGTGATGTTTAAATCTTTTGCTTTAAGATAAGTGCTGCTTGTTGCATTCATTTTCGTTAATTTGTTAAATTAATAGAGAAAATAAAAATTCAGTCGGATCATGAGGCGCAAGCAAACCGAACGCGCTGTACTGTACTGAACAGTACAGTACGAATATGCGTACCGTTCCACCCCTAAGGCCTAGAGAGTATGATCACAATCATTTCTAGCAGTGAGCACAATGTTGATTGGCATAGGTGAGGGGGAAAAAATTTTATTAATAGAGTAAAATGGATCAGGGTTGTCGGTATAAATAGCAAGCACTTAGCTTATTAACTCTAGTGTCTATCGAGCAGCCATGAAAACAGTGATTTGTGACAGAAGCATCACAGATATCATTGATGTCGGTAGTGACGGAGTGGATTAGTGGAATCGATGTGCCACCAATCCATTTGAGTTCCCCTTCGACAAGCTCCAACACCACTGTTCTATGAACTTGACCCCGTCCAAGCTAACAGCTTTTTTTTTTTTCACCCTTTATTAAATTAAATTAATATAAATGAGTGTATGATTACACATTAGTATTTGATATGTTGACGATATCGTGGTTATGATCTATAGACAATCATGTTTTGTATTTCAGTATTATGGGATCTGCAGATAATTGTTTCTTTTATTCCACTTCCACTTAGTTGTAGTGATGGAACGACTTAAGAAACCCTGTCTTTTTACACACACACACAAAACAAAATGGTATTCAAGGCCCACAAATGCTCTGCATTCTTTATCCACCAAAACTTTACAAGCCCCCCACCCTTGCTCCATGCATGATGTCCAGTAACATACTGAGATGGAATATTATATATCAGACCCGTTAACCTGCTTCTGTGCTTTAATGTATGAACGAGGCTGATTAAACACTCAACTGAGACCACAGTAGAGACCACACACTGTCCCAACACACACTTTTTTTTTCACCTCATGTGTATTTGCTTACATACTGATGATCATTTGACTTATGCACTTTTACGTGGGAATATTATGCCAATTAGTCACTCAAGGGTTATACTTGGACCCAAAGCAAGTATATTTTCTAGGTAATTATTAAGATAGCTTAATATATGGACAGCTAATACTTTTTTTTTTGAGTAAAACATTAACATTGTGAAGCAGCAACAGAAGGAGAAGCCAGTCAAAAAAAAAGAAAAATAATAGAAAAAATGGAAATTTAAAAACAAAGAGTCATGGATTGCCAAATGAATGATAGTACAGTCCAGCATGCATCACTTAGGCGAACGACCAGCAGATTCTAAAGATGCGTGTTAGTAGAAAGAAGTCACAGACAATAAGCAAGCTCAAGACATACATGTGTATTTAATAATTTTATTAAATTCATTGATTTATTATTTTTTTTTTTTTTTTTTTTTTAAATATTCTGTGTAACAGGATGTTTAAGGCAATGAAATGTGCATTCTGGTTAAAATACTGTCTGTAAGCTGTCTAACTTGAACCTGCTGGTTATCTGAGAGGTTTTCAGTACCACCAAGTTCATACTAGTCGATGTCATCTTATTGTTTTGTTACATTATTTAGCAAAACCATACTAAATACATTTATATTTACTTGTCTTTAACAATGGATCATCCAAAACCATTCACTCAGACACTGTGCATTTGTAATTAGTTTGAGCTGTCAGAGTACATGCATATTTTTCCCCCGTCAATGTTTAAAACAGCATCCACTGTCCATGTTTAATCGTTTTTCTTGTCTCAGCTCATCTTGCCGCCTTTTTGTTTTTGTTTTTCCTACTTTAGGCTACATTTTGTAACCGTTCCCCCTTTCCGTGCTCCCATTTTTATGAATCCTTGAAAGTGCTTTTTAACCGCTGACTCGTCATTTGTGCACTTTGAAAAATAATCCGATTTTGGAAGCACAACTGCAGCCGTCATTCATGTTACGCTGTGAGTGGACATCCGGTGTAGACCTTTTGCCCTCAAACCGTTTTCATTCGGCACCACGTTTTGGGTGTTTGTCCTGATATGCTGCCCGTTAAACAGACTGTTTGGAACAATGCTATAGGTACTGTGATGCTGTATATGAAAAAAAAAAAATCATAGACATGGTTATAATTTATGGCTTAAAGACTTAAAGCTACATTTTTAAAGGCAGCGAAGAAATTGAAGTGAAAAGAAAGCCTGAGAGCCGAGCCGACGGGGTGTATGAATACAACTAATGTAGTAGTACTTATGAAATAGTTGCTCCCTTTTTATGCGAGTGTTGTGTGAAAGTTGTGTAAAGAAAAATTTTTCATTTTAAGTGGAAATGCACCTGCCAGAGAGATTATTATATAAACGGGGACTGAACGAGAAGCTTAGTTACACTTAAGGGAGAAAACTGCCAACAACATATGGTCTTTGAGGCCTATTTTATTAATTGTTGGTGTGGTGTTGTGCTTGTTGTAAATATATGTCTTTTCAATTGTCCTTTTTTTTTTTTTTTGTTAGTTTTTTTTTTCTCTGGGGGGAGGGGCGGGGGGAGGGGTGTTGAGGCAAGGGCTCCGGGGTTCACCTTCAAAAGAAAAATCGAAAAGCATACAGAGTATTTTGTTATTGTCCAATCCAAGGGTGATACAATATGTATATATCTATATTGTATATATGTGCGTTGGCTTTTTGTGTGACACTACCTTTTACCTGTACTATGGTTGAACATTGTGTTAATGTTTATGTATTTTAATCTTTGTTTTCTGTTTGTTTCGTCTGTCATTTCTCGTATTTTTTTTTCCTTTTTTTCCTTTGTTATTGCACGGTTTATTACTTTTGCTGTCCAACAAAATGACACAGCTACTCCTTGTATCGGTTTAGTGCTGTAACATAACTCCATGTAAAGTGTCATTAGGATTGTCAGTACAACCCTCTGCCCCCCAGATATGCATGAATGGAATTTAAAGAAATAAAATATGTTAACTTCACTGTGGAATTGTTTACATGAGAAGGTTATTTAATTACATGTATTTTTTGTTCCATGTACCGCTGGTTTCTCTCGTGCAAATATTGAGTTATTTCAGTGTATTAAAGCTGAAAACACGGTTTCATTCGCAGACCCTTCGAATGTACTCTCAGAAACCTTGTCTCTTACATCATTTTTGGTGACATCATCACTTTGGTAGATGTCTTGAATATGTGAAAATTATACAAATCGATTTGTTCTGGCTCAAACAGTTCATCATGGCTGGGCAATAGGTATGAGCTAGATGACCATATAATGTGACATTTTATTTGTTGTGGACTTTTTGTGTAACTCTTACTCTGGTTTCCGTGACATGCAGACTAGGCTAATTGATGTTTCCCAAATTTCCTGTAGTATGCAAATGAGTGTGTGTGCCCTGCGATGGATTGGCATCTCTGTCCAGGGTGTACCTCGTCTCGTTACTCTCCAGGCCCCCTGCAACCCTGTATAAAAGTTTTTCTTTATTTAAGGAATGTTTTTTTTTTTTTTTTTTTTTAAAACATTTATGTGATTGCATCATGTATTTTCTACACAATTTCATGTGCATTCTTATACTGCAAACCACCTGTTCTACCACATGCTAAAAGTGTTCTACTGGGTTGAGATCTAATGACTAAGAAGGTCACTGAAGAACACTGAAATGACTGTCATGCTCATGAAACCAGTCATATATGGTTCTCTAAATTACTGTAACTCTGGTCAAGGAGGGGTTGGGGGAATTCTGCATTATGCATCTCTCAGCAAATGTCCGTACTGCTATTACCGTGAATCCAATCGAGGGCTCTGTGTACAATTCAAATTGGGCTAAGACCCTACAGTGGGTTCATCCTCACAGCCTGTAAGTGATAGGACTGTAATTTTAGCGGTTGTTAAACGGGTATTTGGAAACCTTGAATCGAAAGGAAAAGGTTTATCCTCATTATACGTTTTTTGTTTGTTTGTTTGTTTTTTGTAAGATTGGTAAAATGTCCGTGTAAAACATGACGAGAGTTTTTAGACAAGTAAAAACCGGGCCATCCAATACACATACATGCAACAGTCAATATGACATGTTTTCCCCATTTTCATGTTTGATATAAACATTACATGAAGCTGCTGGGCCATGTCTGCATACAATTGGCTGCTACATGAAAGCCTGATAATAGGTAAGCGTACATGAGTTCCTAATATAGAAGTCAGTTGATGCATATTGTGATAAATTGTGTAATAAAGAAATGTCATCATATACAGTATTTTTGGTGCATCATCCACCATCGGTGAGGTAATACAGCTAGACTCAAATACATTAGATATTTTCATTCTCCTTAAAGCTTCATGAGCTGCTATTGAATATTCTATTGAATCCACCTATCCCAGGAGGCTTAGGGCACAAGGCAGGGTAGACCCTGGACAAGGTGCCAATCCATCACATGGCACACACTCAAACTCATTCAGCACGCTACAGCCAATTTGGGAACGCCAATTAGCCTAATCTACATGTCTTTGGATTGTGAGTACCCGGCAAGGAAACCGGAGTACCCGGAGGAAACACATACATGTAAACTCCATGCACACAGAGACGGGAATCGAACCCGGCCCCTGGAGGTGCAAGGCCACAGTGCTAACCACTACACCACCGTGGTGCCTTGGAGCATCCCATGGAAAACAGTTTGATATCTAATTTCATATCTATAATATTTTAATTACTTTCTAAGCATTTGCAGAGTATTGTTTGGGCTTCAAAACAGCATTATGTTTTCCTAAAACGAAGCAAGTTAATGTTTACAAATTTTCTGAAACTTACAAACGGCCTAAACACAGTATTGGTACTGATGGATAGATATTTTATGTTATACATATAATAAAATGTTCATGCAAAAAATGTATATGCCAAAGAAGCTACTTCTGAAGTTTATGTAACATGGAAAGGGCCAATCTTGCTAACCTCAGCCATTTTGGAGAGGTTAATTTATATATGCCTCCAAAAATACCATTTTGGCCAAATGTCCATTTTTAGCCTTATAATGTCTGGCTTCAAACAATAATCATTTAAAATGACTTTTTTTTTATTTTTATTTCTTTGAGTATTGATACTAAAATGTAATGTGTACAGTGACATATAAAATGGGTGCTTAAACTGGAGCATGCTGTGCAAAATTAAGGATTATTTTACCAAAAAAAAGTCTGTAGTGTCCATAACCACATCAAATTCATGTTGCAATATCTTAATTTTGCATTTTATAATAATACACTTTTTTTAATCAAGATCATTGAAAGATTTGAATTTAAAACTGTTCCAGACACTACATGAAAGAGCATGTAATTGTATTTACTGTAGCGAATGTGTTTCTTTTTATCTGATAAAATATAAATGTGTATGCATATTAAAAAAATTAATAAAAAAAACGAAGCATGGATCAGGAGATAAGAACCATTATGAAAAATTGTGTTATATGATCCTATCTGAAAATTCACTTTTTCACCTAGGTGAGACACTTTTTAGCACCAATACCATGTTTTGGCCATATGTGAAAGAAAAAAATATATAATAATAAAAATATATAAAGCTATAGAAATAGGTATGAAACTATATAACTATAATAAGGTTGTATAAATAATAGGAATTTGTACTGCGTTGTACTGTGGAGTTACCCATGTCTAGAGGCTTTCCATAAAGTTCACCTGTGTTAGTACCCACCACCAAAAGCATGCAGGTGGGTGGAGTGTTGGAGATGAATGCATGTATACCTTTTATATGCCTTGTGCCCAGTGTTCCCCGGATTGGCACCAGATGCCCGTCAGCCCATTAATGTTGCTAAGTTTTTTTTTTTTTGCGCATATTAATGGCAAATCAGTTGGTATTTTAAACACAATACAGAATTTTGTGCTAAAAAAATATAATAAAAAAAAATCTGGTATTTTATAGGTGCTAGTCTAGTCTACATCCCTAATGAGCAACCCTCAAGATAAACTCAGTGAGATAAAATAAGTAAGAATGTTCAGATGGACCAAATTCTGTTAGTAGATATAACGAATCCAAATAACGGCGCCAAAGAAAACGTGGCTCAAGCAGGTCGAAGGCGACATCAGAAACCACAGACTCAACCTCGATGTGGCCAGAACTACAGCCATGGATGGCCTTGCATGGAGGCGCCTGCAGGAAGAAATCCGACAACCATTGGCACCCACAGCAGCCTTAGGACCAGGTCCAGACCAAACGCCAGCTAGAGACCAAAGAAGAAGAAGATATAATGTTGGTATTTAGATTAGCTACGATTTGATTTTATTAAATGACCAATAGCAAATGACCATTTGCATTTCTTAAATGACAATAGCATAATATTTCCTGTTCTGTTATTCTGCTGAATGAACTTGCTTCTATTCATTTAAAGCTGGAAACAGATTCTGTGGTTTCTCACTCACTCATTGTCTGTACATTTTGCTAAAGAACTGGTCCTGGAGAAAGTTTGTCGAAGAAACATTTGAAATTCTTTTGAAGTGTCAGAAAAAAAAAGTCCATGGAAAACAATCTCACTGCTGGTAATCTTTTTTTTTTTTTTCTACCACAACATCTTTAGTATTTTTTTTAAACAACAGTACCACTGTTTACAAAATTTACCAAAAATGCATAAGAGATACTTAAGCTTAAGCATACAGTATTCTCTACAACTTAGTGTTTTACATAAGACATCCATCCATCCACCCTTTTCTGGGACTAGGTCATAGGGCAGACAAAATAGATGCTCTCATTGTAGTCCTTGGTCTTTCCCAAGTTGGACATGCCTCAAGCCTCTCCACACCGAAGTTTCTAGGAAGCATCACAAATATGCCTGAACCACCACAACTAGCAAGCTGAAGTCTTCGCCTTTAGTCT
The DNA here is from genome assembly GCA_011419295.1 of Clarias macrocephalus. Lineage (NCBI taxonomy): Eukaryota > Metazoa > Chordata > Actinopteri > Siluriformes > Clariidae > Clarias > Clarias macrocephalus. The sequence continues at coordinate 79,297 of JAAGKR010000832.1, forward strand.
TAAAATGATTGCAGACTGCATTGATCCATCTCTTAATCTCTCTCTCTTTCTGCTCTACCATTACTCATGAACGAGATACAGAGACGCTGCCTCAAGCAGGGGGGTTAAGTAGCTCATCGCCAACTTGAAAGCAACAACCCATTCTTTTCTGTCTGGAAATGATGGCCTCAAATTCAGAAGTGCTGACTCCCAGCTGCTTCACACTCCGCTCCAAACCACCCCAGAGCATCTCAAGATCACAACTTAATGAAGCTAATAGGACCACATCATCTGCAAACGAGCAAAGTGCAATCCTTCACCCCTGTCAGTGCCTAGAAATTATGTCCATGAACATCCTGAACAGTTTCGATGACAAAGAGCAGCCGCAGCAGGAGTCTACCACATATTCAATAGCAGCTCTACCACACGGGTATCAAGTCTGGCCCTAATGTTGGTTATGCAGACCAGACTCTTGCTCTGGTTATACAGAGACCTAATGGACAGTGCTAATGGGCCCAGTACCCCATGCTCCTAAACCACTCTCTACAGGATCTCATAAGATGCATGGTCAAATGACTTCTCCAAGTCCAGAAAACGCATGTCGATTGGTTGGCCGAGCTCACATGAGCCCTGTATGATCTGCTCATCCTGAAGGAGAGTTTCAACCAAAAGCTGCAACCTCCTCTCTAGTATCCTGGCGTAGATATTCCCAGGTAAATTTTCATTTTTCTTCTTCAACCAAATGAGACAGTAGGATTCAGGAGAACCTCATTCAAAGTATTCCTTCCATCGCCTGACTCTGTCCCCAGTTGAGGTAAACAGTTCTCCATCTCTGCTGTAAACATCAAGACGCGGGCTCTGCTTTTTTTTTTTTTTTTTTTTTTTTTTTTACTGAGTTGCCTGACGGTTTCCCTAAATATCTTTGAGGTCAAACTAAAGTAATTTTCCCTGGTCTCCTACCATAGCTGATTTTACCCCAATGTCCACTAATGGGTTTTGGGATTAATGCCACAACAGTCACTGACAACATTATGTTGTTAAGAAACAAAGATAAGTTGACGTTGAATTTGAAATGAAACACTCAAGATATGAGTAAAAATCAAGACTTTACCTGCAGCTGCCTTCACCTGCTGTTTATTTGTGGGTCTTTCTGCCCTCAGTCTAGTAAGAAGACTAGACTTGTGAAGAATATCCTATTTCTTTTCCTGGAATATCCATCTGCAATATAAAGCTGTTCCTTTCTTTCTCTATACATTTCTCTTCCCATCATTCTGGTAGATGTCAATTTTGGTTTCATCAGTCTAAAGAATCTGGGAAATTGTCTGGCAAAGTCTAATCTGGGCTTTCTGTTTTTGAGTGGTACCAGTGGTTTGCACCTCGTCATGCAGCATCTGTGTTTACTCTGCCTTGTATGTAGACTTCCTCCTCCCCATGAGTGTTCTTGACTTGGCAAGATGTTGTGAAAGGGTTCTTCTTGACCATGGAAAGGATTTTGTGTTTTTTTTGTTGTCTTTTGTGGTCATTTAGGCCTGTTGCTGCCTCTGCACATTTGCAGCATAGATGGAGAACTGTTGAGTTTTCAGCTGGGGACATAATCAGAGGTAATCATTGGAGGTTCAAACCCTTGAATTAAAGCTGAAAGTCTTGACTTTGCTTACATAGTTCATTTTAAATTCAGTGTGGTGCGCACAGGGGCTAATAGGCTAACCAATAAGCTTATTTTATAAGCTTTTCTTTGTTCCAAAGTGTATGGGCCTGACTGTACATTTAGATACATCATACATTCCTGTTCCACGTCTCAGCAGCATGAGTTTGGTTCAAGAAGCCATGCTGTGGATTGAGGTAAGCCTGACTATATTTAGATGGTATCTCTTCACTAGCTCTGGCTCCTTTTCCACTAGAGAGTTCATGTGCCATGTTTTTAAGCCAATTTTGGTTGCCAAGGATCAGTCGACTAAGGCACCTCCTGCTTTCCAGTCCACAATGCACCAAATCCTTATTACTTCTCCTGGAGGTTAATGGTGGCCTACAGCAGGATGTGGTTCTTTCAGATTGTGTCTGTTCAGGCCACATACGTAAGGTCGCAACACTCAGGTGTACCAGTTTGTTGGGATCGTCATGTAGATGGAGTCGGCATACAGGTGATACCAGCATGGTCCAAGCAAGTAAAATAGTTGGTAGAAATCTTTCCCCAGAAGGCCTTTTCATTATTCTCTCAGATGCAAACTTCTGAGAGAACTTCAAGGTTGCACAAAAGAAGAAAAACATGCACTTTAGGCTATAGACAATCATTCCTTATGGGTTTTTTTTTTTTTTTTGGTCAGTGTTGTTTTCATTGGACACCCATAAATTGTTTACTTTTTATTCTATGAGCAGAGAAAGCCTTACCAGGAAAGATTTTTTGTTTATTACCACCAGTCATAAGGTGTCCCACTGTAGTTTGTAAATGTGTGCAGATTATTGAATAGAAAAATATGTTTTTAAATATTGATGGAAAATATTAAATATTTCGAATAATTCATTTTTATTTCATTTTTGACCTGTCTTTATGATGAAAATAGGTTGTCAATTATTATTTTTTGTTTATCATTTTCATTGATAAAGTTAACACTGTTGGACACCAGCCTAACAGACCATGGTGATGTAAACGTCGGTTGAATATCAACAGTGTCAATGGTGTTCTGACCATTTCTACACCCATCAAACAACATGTACTTTTTACAATTGTTTCAACTGATCTTGGAATCTGCATGTCCTAGTGGCATTCCTGACTTTTGGCTATTTACCATCTTCATTTTGTGTGTCTAACTAGTGCTATCAAACAAAAACGTTTTTTTATGTTATCACAGAGAATATACAAGTTGTAGTTATCATGATCATTAAAAGAAAGTAGAGATGCCTTGAGCTTGACAACTTAAATGACCCTTTGGGAGTTTCAGCACCACTGAATTAATAATCTTTATTAGCTGAATGTATATTTTTGACCCTGTGTTGATGTCAAATAACAATAGTCCATTCAGAGCCCAGATTTAAATCCTATTAAGAACCTGTCAAATGACTTATTGTGCACAGGAGATTCCCCTCACCATTTGATAGATGGAACATTTTTGCAAGGAAGAGTGTGATAAAATTCCAAAATCTCCGAAAGATGTGCTAGGTTGGTAGGCTCTTACCTACAAACCAGAAGTGTTGCATCACAAGCAAAGTGTGCTTGAGAAAAGTATTATGGTTCCAGTATTAGGGTTACAATTACAGTTACACAACTTTGCATATGCATGTCTCTGTGCACTGAATGGGATTTTATGTTATGTTTATGTTATGTTATGTAAATGTTTATATTTATGTACATCATCCTGTTGCAACCTACTTGTTAATGTTTCAAACTGTTGTTGTTTCAGTATTTCTAGTTACTCTTCCTTCCTCCTGATTGCACATATTTTCTCAAATGCACCAATTTTTATTTTTTTAGCAAAACACCTCTACAATATGATGCTGCCACCACCATGCTTCATAGTTGTGACAATTTTCTTCACAGAAACATTCTATATACATGCCACTGACCATTACGATCAACAATTTTGTTTCACCTAACCAGAGAACACTCCTCCAAGAGACTGGTGATCACCTGCAAACTTTGAATATGGATATTTTATGGCAGTTCTGTTGTAAGGGCTTCTATCTTGTTCAATAGCATTTCAGACAGTCATGATGTAGGATCTCTTAATGGTGGAATTACTCGCTCTCTCATCAATGATATCACTTTATCCTGTATACAGTATCAATGGGTTGGGAGCTGGAGCCAGGGCATGAGGCGGGGTACACCCTGGACAGGGTGCCAATCCATCACATTTTTGGGGATTTCCTTAGGGATCAATAAAATATCTATCTGCATACAAGCAATTTGGGAATGCCGATTAGCTTAATCTACATGTCTTTCGGAGGAAACCCACCAAGCAAAGGGAGAACATGCAAACTCCAAACACACAGAGGCAGGAATCAAACCCGGTCCCTAGAGGTGCAAGGTAACAGTGCTAACCACTTAGCCACAGTGCCAGCAGGTGGATTGACATACTTTGGTAATCAATACCTCAAAGTATTTTACCAGATCCTTTGTGGCTCTCTTGAGGTCCGGTCAAGCAGTTCAGCCCAAAGTTTGCTCATCTATGAGAGTTAATCTGTAATTGTCTTGAACGAGACAGTGTCCCGTGTGGTCCCAGTATTTTTAGATTTCCATACAACTGTTTGTACATAAAATTGTAGCACCTGCAGTTATTTGGAAGTTTGCAAGCTTCCAAAGAGTGAAACGGACTTGTGGATATCCACTTTTTTTTATTGAGGTCTTCTGGAATTTTGGATTTTCCTATGATATGCACAGCAAAAAGACGCTGTCTAGAAGCTAAGCTGCTTTACAGATACAGGTGCACTCCAAATGATCTCCGATCAATTGTGGCAAATCAGAAGCTTTTACAAATCATTACATCAATTTATGTTATCATCCAAACTTTAAACAGGCAAGTTTAAACTTGGCAACTTGTATGTAAAATTCATTCCAAATACATGCTTATTTATTATTTCATACATCCAGCCTGCAAGCTGAGATTTTTTTATGTGCTGTATTTTCTTAGGATATTTAAAGTCAAAACAAACAATATGAAAATTCCATATTATCCTTCAAATGGTAAGCATAATATGCGCCACAAAAAGTATTCAGGACGGCAAGCAATGGCGCTCTCCAGCGGCCTGTGGTCGTAACTGCACTCAGCATCAAGCACAACATAGTAATGTGAGGAAAAAAGCTCTCTCTCTCTCTCTCTCTCTCTCTCTCTCTCTCTCTCTCTTTTTGGATGTACAAATTACATTCTTGTAAGCCAAAACCTTTATAGGTGGAAGCTGATATGTTTATAATAAAAACTACTAAAACTAGGCTTCTTCTTCTTCTTCTTATTATTATTATTATGCCTGATTTTTATGTTATGATATTCTAAGCACAAAATACCAAGATAAAAAAAATCTGGTACAATATTAGGTTGAATATAATGATTAAAACATTTTTTTTAATGATTTTTCCTTTTTTTTTTTTTTTTGTACTTACTTGGATTTTTTTTGGGCTTATCATAAAGTTTAATAAATCCAATGATGGCATTTTAAAATAAATCACCTTGATAAACATATTTACCAACTATATTTAAACCTGTAGCAGGCATCAAATTTGAAATTAGCTCATTCAGTGTATAAAAGTGTATTCTAAAATATCTCCATGTAAAGATTTATGTTCTCTCAGTTCTATGGTGAATCAAAGATTGGCTCATGTGATGTACAATAACTCTGGTTTGTGTTAGGAGAGGGATCTCTTTCTTTGACCTCACAATAAATAAGCTCATATACAGTCTGTCTTTCATCATTTCAATATGTTCACATCGTTCATACATTTCATCTTTTCTTCCATTAATATTTGCTGGTTTATTCTCTCTATTGCTAGTTCAACTTGCTGGTGCTCCTTATGTAAATACTGTACAGTATATACTGTATAATCACCATGAACATGTTCATAGAAACAGTATATTTGGATTATTTGACACCATTTTTACCTCATTAATGCACTTTAAATTGTTTTAAAAAATTTATTACCTTATCACTGCAATTTTTGCTTGTTGCTTACTTGTTGTATAATATGAGAACTGGCTGCTGTAATAATACAACTTCCCTTTGGGATTAATAAAATATCTATCTATCTATCTATCTATCTATCTATCTATCTATCTATCTGTTTATCTAGTGACCTCTGACACAAATGAATTGGTATTAACAGTAATACAAATGACATAATTTGACATACAGTAGGTGTCTGATATTTATTTCATATTATTAATTATACTCTAAGTGTTTAAGTGTTTTTTTTTTTATAAGATATTGTTATTGTGAATCAGATTATTTCAGGAAAAATAGCTTTAGATGAAAAGTATATGGTCTCACTTTGATGTATGATCACAGTAACCAGATATTTCTTTGAACTTGGCCTTTAAAAAAAAAATTTTTTTTTTTAAAAATAAATATATAACATTGAAATAGGAAAATGTGTTTCATGATTGAAAGTAATTTCAATGGTTTTGGCATCAGCAAAACTAAGTGACAGCACTTTCCACCATTTTTAAAGAAGGACCTTAACAGACTAATCTGGTACATGGCACTTATTTATTTATTTATTTTAGTGCTCGTTAATGTAATGTGAAATGAATAAAGGCAGTGGTCTGTGTTTAACCAAGCCGCGTGCTGCTCTCTCCTCTCGCATGGCCCACGCTGATCATGTTCATGGGTTTTTACTCTCCGCACACCGGCCACCAGCCTCACAGCGACTCCGCTCTGCATCCGCCATTTTCAGCAGCCTGAGCAGCAGGTAGATCAAAAAACAAACAACAAATCATACTAAAACAAACAAACAAATAAACAAATAAACTAAAATTTAAAGTGCAGTTCCGCTCATAAACAGCAGGTAAGTGTGAGGTAAGGGAGACGTGTTGTTGGCGTTGTTATTCGGAACCGTGCTTTCGAGACACTTGCGCGTGTATCTGCGGTTGAGAAGCGGACACCTTTTGCTCTCTGCTCGCGCGACACTGCCATCAGCTAGCGCGCTCTTCCACGCTCTGAGATACAGATTTGAAAAGCGTCCTGTTCTACCTTTTTACAAAACTTTCCCCCTGTTAGTAACAACAGCCGAGGCTTTGAAACGGTAACTTCCAATAATATATTTTTTCCCCCTAAAAAAAACAAGAAGTCGTGATAAAAACTGTGCAACTTAACACGGAACAAATGTATATATATATCTCTGAATGAAACGAAGCTGCTAGGAATGGAATTATTTTAACAACAGAAACTAGCTCGTGCTTGAGGCACCGACGAGTCTGGGATTTGCGAGCAGAACTCATTTTCCTTGTTTTATTTTAGGGCTTGGTTTTATTTAGGCTGAGCATTTGTTTGTCTTGTGTCACATCCTATTTAATTAACTGACTTAATTTATGTACAGGAACTAAATCGTTATATGCGCTGTGAGGCGGTGTACACAAACTCCTCTTTGTTCAGTGGCCATCATATCCACAAAGATCTCTGTCAACTCAACAGTCCACATTCAGTCCGCTTCACTTCATTCCATCCAGTCTTCACCCTCTTTCCCACATTTAGACCTTTAGACCTTATTATTATTAGAGATGATTCGAAAAAATAATAAAACTAATAATTAAAAAAAAACTATAAATAGTTAATTATTTGAATAATTATTTTCCCCATACACATTTGTGTATAGATTTATATGCACACGCACTACATTGCCAAAAGTGTTCGCTCGCCTGCCTTCACATGCATATGAACTTGTGTAACATTCAGTTCTTAATCCATAGGGTTTTATATGATGTTGGCCCACCATTCTGCAGCTATAACATCCGTCAACTCTTTATGGGTATAGATGTTTATGGGCTTTATGTTTATGGGTATTTTTGACCATTCTTCCAGAACCAGCCACTGATTTTGGATGAGAAGGCCTGGCTTCATCCCAAAGGTGTTCTAGGCCAGTTAAGTTCTCCCACACCAAACTTGCTCATCCATGTCTTTATGTACCTTGCTTGGACAATCTGGTTAAACGAAACAGATTATGCCATGATTATTTTATGATATATCAAACATTAACATTGAACAAATGTTAAATTAAAATCTCTCAAATAGGCCCGGGCACTACATGCAGTGGCTGAGTGGTATAGGTGTATGGTAAACCCATTGACGACGGATCCGCGCATCAAAATCCTAGAGACTTAGCCACATATTGTTCCGATTGAATGTAGCTTGAGCATCCAGCTTTGGTTTTCTCCAAACCTCCATCTACAGTAGAAGTTTTTTATTATGAAACTTGCAACTTGCAGTTCAGCACACCTAGTGGTGCTTCCTCAGTCGGGTAACCGCACTGCAAATATATATAGCCGTTGGGGTCAAACTTGGTCATATGATTAATTTGCGTTAAAAAAATAGTAAGTAATAGTGTGCATGTATAGCTCTAGAAAAAAATTTGAGACCACTGCAAAATAATATCTTTTTTTTTTTACTTCCAGTTAAGTTATATATTTAACTTACAGGTGCATGTATTGGTGAAATGAATAGTTTTGTTGATTTTTTTTGTGAACTGTTGACAAAATTTCTCCTAAGTTCAAAATATAACTATCGTTACAGTGTGTATTTAAAGGAAATTACATCACAACACATCAAAATAATCAAACATCATGCAGTATTTGCAGCGCTATAATAACTCAAATAAAAGAAAATGCAAATAATCTGTAAACAAATTGAGTTAATGCTTTGGCTAAATAACGTAAAGAAATCAGTATTTGGTGGAATAATCCCGATTTGCAATTACAGCTTTCATGCGTTTTGGCATGCTCTCCACCAGTTTTTCACATTGCTGTTGAGTAACATTATACCACTTCTTTTATAAAAAAAAAAAAAGGCAAACAGCTCAGCTTTGCTTGATGGTTTGTAACCATCCATCTATCCCTTGATGACATTCTAGAAGTTTTCTGGAGTAAATTGCAGGGGTCTTTTATTTGTTTCCAGAGCTGTGTGTATGTGTGTATATATAATATACAACCATAAGCATGCATGTACATTCTGGGTAAAAATCTAGTACACCATCTTTTAATTCTTATTTTTGTGTGTAAAAACATAAGTCATCTTGGGTCTTAGTATTAGGCAAATACCACCTCAGACAAACATTACATTTAACAATAAATACTAGCACCACTGCTAAGTACCCCTATGATTCAATAGTAGATCCATGTTTAGCAGCAATAATTTTAGTAATTGTTTCCTGTCTGTCTTTATCAGTCTGTCACATCATCATGGAGGAATTATGGCCCATTTTTCTTTACATTTGTTCAGTTCATTGAGGTTTTTAGGCATTTGTATATGCACAGTTCTCTAAAGGTCCTGCCACAGTATTTCAGTTGGGTTGACTTTGCCTAGGTCATTGTAAAACCTTGATTATTTAATTTTTAGCCATTCTGATGTCGATTTACTGATGTGCTTCGGATCATTGTCTGTTGCATGACCCAATTTCTATCAAGCTTTAGCTATCAGACAGACATTTGCCTCGAGAAACACTGGTATACAGAGGAGCTCATGGTCGACTCAATGACTGCAAGGTGCCCAGGTCCTGTGGCTGCAAAATAAGTCCAAATCATCACCCCACCACCGTGCTTGACAGTGGGTATGAGGTTTTTCTGCTGATTTTTACCAAACATGATGCTGGGCGTTAAGGCCAAACAACTCCATTTTGGGAACATTTGTCCATAGGACATTGTTCCAGAAGCACTGTGGTTTGTTCATTTGCAGTTTTCGGAACCTCACTCGTGCTTCTGTGTTCTGTTTAGACATATTAGGCTTTCTAAGGTCACCCTTCCAAACAAACTGAACTTTTTCGAATTGTTCTGTCTTGAACTTTAACATTTACCTTGTTCAGTGACGTCTGTAGGGTCTGAGATGTTGTTCTTTTGTATTTCTCTGACCGTTTAAGAAGATTAGCCAAATTAAGTTTTACAGTATGTTGAAAATGTAACATCAGTATTTTTACGGTTAAACAAAATGGTTGCAGCAGACACAAGCTGTTTGTATGTATACTTGTCGGGATACAGACTATAATATGTGTCACCATAGAAGGAATCAGGAAGCACAATGAGTGGTTGTTTTATGCTCATAGAGGTCTGACCTTGGTTTGAATGTGCTGGGATGTCCAGTCCTGGGAAGATTGGCAACTGTCTTTCCACTTGTGAAGAACATTGAATTTGAAATTGTTTGGAGATGGTTTTTATTAATCCCTTTCATAACATGCTTCTCTAAGACCATTGCATCTGTTTTTTCCCTCTTGGTGTTGTGTAAACACACATCTGTATGCTCCAGACCAGCAAAATGATAAAATTTCTGCTTCGATACTAAGATTAAGACCCACTACGATCAAATGATTTTTCATGTTTTTATACATAGAAGTAGGAGGTCCCACCTTTTAACATGACTGTATGCATGTATTCATGTACGTATATACAGGATGTTTAAAATATGTACTGTACAAGGGTGAGTCAAATTTGCTTCCAGTGGAGTAAGATCAGGACTAAAGGGAGAATGCTTTAATACCTCAAAAACATGCAGTTCTCTGCATTTAATCTGAAGTTTAGTTTCACTGTAACAAGCCCTGTTGTTAAACCCTTTTCCTGATGATGTTCCAATACTGGCCCTGGAGAATCACAGGAAAATCTAAGCATCAATTTTCCATCTGATGGTTGACTTTTAAACTTTTTTTTTGGTCGGCGATTGAAGATGTTTGCGTTCCGTACACTGTCATTTACTGTTAGGCTTGTGGGTGAAACCCTGTTTTTTCACAAGTAATGATTCTCTTTAAGCTTTTTCAGAGATGTATTTAAATTGTTTTTTTTCCTTCAAAATATTGGTTTTGTCCAATAACCAAGTATTGTTTTTTTGGTAACTGTCATATAATTATTTCAAAATTCAGCACCTTGCACTAGTATTTATTTAGGAGAAAAACTGGCTTTCTCTAACGTATTATGAAAAATCCATTCTGCTTTTTACCTAAAAACAATATTAATCAAATCTTTTGAATATTAAGAAATTTACTATTTCCTTAGAAATAGTTTGTTATGGGAACAATTAACTAAAAAAAAAAATACGGTGTTGACATATACAGTATGTACAGTATTAAACAGAAAGTCTGCATGGCCGGTGGGCAGTGATGTTCACACAGGTAGTCACGTGCTATTATCAGCTTTTATGTCATGTTGTGGGCATGTCACAGGCAAACCTCACTGACAGTAAAGGTAGGCAGCATCATCAACTTTTACATCAAATTGTGGATGTAACAATAGGCAGCGCCATCTGCGGCAAAGATGGGAACGTCAGGCCAAGCTCAGGGCTACTGAAACCCCAGTCCAGACTGCAGAACGGTTACTGCGACAGCATATACTGTATGACGAGCTGCCGCAGAATTGGAGCAGCATGTAATGGTAGTATGCAGGCATTAAGATCTGCACGAACGCTGAGCCACAGGTAAACCTCATGTACTCGGGCAGAACCATGGGTAATCTCTAGTAGGCCATATGAGAAGAGATCTTTGTAAGATATCAAAGGTTTTACAGATACAAACTATTACATTTTATTGCTTTCCACCTGCATGATCCGTGTTCGATTCCTACCTTAGGTTTGTGTGCATGGTCCTGCTATTCAGTTTTTTTTTTTCCTCCTACAGTCCAAAGACCTGCAGATTAGGCTAGCTGGCATTCTCAAATTGCCTATAGTGTGTGAATGAGTGTATGAGTGTGTGCACCATTTTAAAGCATTGAACCATGCTTTAAACAATACATTTATATTATCATGAACTTGACAAAAAAATATGATTTGCTGAAGAAAATGTAAAAATAATTTTTTAGTAAAATCACACCTACTTTGGATGTATTTTTCAGCACTGTCACCTAATAAGTTCACCATAACGTATAATAATAAATTGACCGTCAGATGAATTTCCTGGCAGCATTAATTTCTGTTACGCTAAATAATTTCTGAAATGTATGTGGGAGCCAGTTTGTTTAAACATAATTTGCTATATGCATACTTAATATGCTTGAAATTCATTCATTTTACTACAGATTACCCCAAGATCAATATCATTTATTAGATACATGTTGAGATATTATGGTTGTGACCACAGCAGAATCAATCTCAAATCTTGTCATAATGTAAATAATGATTAAACTTGCAAGAACCTGAGCAGTTGATCAGGTTATAGAACAAACAGGGCATCATGAAGGGGTCATGGAATTTTTGGTTGACCATAGAAACTCAGCACACACATTCAGCAAATAAAAAATTTGAGTTTTAAAAGATTTTTTTTCTTGTATTGGAATCAGTTTTTTTTTTGTGCAAGGACTTTTCCAGATCTAGTAGGGACATGTTTTGTCCCCGTTGTCCCAGAATGACTGATATATACACACAGTGGTACCTCAGCATACGAACAATCTGCCCTAAGAATTTTCCCCAGAATTTTTGCAAGAAATGAATACATTTGCACGTATGTCCGGTTTGTGTTGAAGTAGCACATGCGTTTGGGAGCTCTTCAAAACTTGTTTAAATTAGTGGAAAGCCAAGTGAAGCGAGTTTACTTATTCTTTGTGAATTATTTTGCAATTTGTGCAAGAAGTAGGCACGGTAGCAAGAATAAAACAGTTTTGTTTTTAAAGCAGCCAGGAATCATGAGTTAAGGTTAAGTGAGGTTTAATGTATGACATGTCTTTTCTAAATGTTTAGATTGTTTTTATATGCAAAAATATGATTATAGTCTTGGAAATTGGTAATATTAGTAATATTTTTCGGGTGCCTGGAATGGATTACCTGCATTTTCAATATTTCCGATGGGAGAACACTTTTTGCGATTTGAAATTTTGCCTTAAGAACTGGATTAAATTTGTTCCTCTGTGTGTGTGTGGTTTCAAATGTTTGTACCCCTTTTAATGTCTTTTGTTAGAACCACGCAGGTAAGCAAAGTTGGGATTCTCAAGAGTTCTTTGGTAGATTAGTAGCTTTAAATTGTCTCTACTTGAGAGCTTTGTGTAGGTTTTGCGTTAAACATTTAATTGCTTTTCAAAGGGAGAAGCAATTAAAGCCAAAGAACTCTTTCTCCCCCACCTAAGTAGTTCAATTAAATTTTATTTATATAGCACTTTAAAAAACTTTACTGAATCACAAAAATTATGGAAATAAATTTGAAAAATTAAGGAAATGTATGTAATTTCTAATTATCAGTTTGTCCCTGAGTAGGAACATGTTCTCTTGTTTAGGAAAAAATGTATTTCTAAGAGCAGGCAGAAAAGAGAAAAAATGTCACAGTGATCTTGTCCTAGATTATTATTCACTGTATATACTGTAATTCACCCTTTTACAGAACATATGTTATAATTAAGTGCAGTCTGTGGGACCAAGCTTGTCCTTGAAGTCCTAGTTTCAGGTAAGACAAGAGCTGCTAAAAATGTTTCAAAATATTATTCAGACCTTGCGCTCAATTAATTATTATTTTTGTGGCTATATTGTTAATTTTTTCCTCAAAGTGGTAATGGCTGTATCTGGGGGAGCAGCTGAAAACCTGGCTGACATTCCAGCCCATGTGTCGAGAGGGCTTCCAGATGGCCTGAGATTTGAACCATCAGCTGTTAATCCAGATCGTATCGGTAAGGTACTGTAATGTTCACCAATCAGCCATAATTTTAAAACTGTTCACATCCAAATCACCTAGGTTTTAGGTTCCCCTTGGGCTGCTGGGGTGGCTCTGGTCCCTCTGGTCCCTCGGGACCTTTGGGATTGTGTTGTGGTGTCTGGCACCAGGACATTAATGGCAGATCCTTTAGATGTTGTGGGGCCAACCTGGATTGCACTTGTTTGTCCAGCACATGGCATGGATGCTCGAATGAAATGGGATCTGGGGAATTTGGAGGCTGGATGAACAACCTTGAACTCTCTGCCTGCAAGGCCACATGTGCAGTGGGCTGTGATGTGCTCTGTGTTCTGATAACTTTCTGTCATGGCCAGCAATTACTTTTGTCTCCTGCATTAGCTTTTCCACGGGATTTGGTGCAGCGTAAGTTGGCCTTGGGTGCCCGTGATCCTGGTGCCAGTTTATGGGTATATAATTGATAACCAGGGGGTTTTAATGTTCCTTTTCAATTCACCTGGCAGACAGATGAGTGGTGTTAATGTTTTGGCTGATCCTTATTTGCATATACCTGAATTAAGTAGACCGTTCATCCTAGGAATTCGTCTAAGCAGGACAACAAAGTTAAAACTATAATTTTATAACAACCCTTTATTTTTTCTTCTGCTATGGGTTCCTTATGCTAAGGGATCCATCAATACCATTTTTGAGACAAGCACATGAGCTTTATTGCTTCTCATTCATATTGATACCAATACTAAAATTAGTAACCTACTTGATATTAAGTGTTTGGAGCATCATGAAACGTTTAATTTATATCGTTTTTCTCTCCATGAACAATTTATGCTGAGTTTTATGTTGAACATATTGTCTAATGTTTGTTGATAGGAATAGTCTATTGGTATTTTCACAAAGCAACAGGCGTTGCAGTCTATTTTACTTTGATAGCCATCATTATTTATGAAATGTACTTACTAGCCACTTCATTATGTACACCTGTTCAACTGCTTTTTAATGCAAATATCTAATCATCTAACCACATGGCAGCAATTCAATGGATTAGGCATCGTCAAGACAATCTGCTGAAGTTGAAGAAACGAGATTTAATTGACATTGAACGTGGCATGTTAGTAGCTGCCAGACAGGCTGGTCTGACTATTTCCAAAACTGCTGATCCACTGGGATCTTTATGCACGGCCACCTTTAGGATTTACAGAAAACTGTCTGAAAAGAGGAAATATGAAGTGAGCTACAGTACAGGTCTCTGGGTGAAAATGCCTTGTTGATGCCGGGGGTTTAGAGGCGACTGACCAGACATGTTTGAGCTGACAAAAAGGCAACAGTACCTCAAATAGCATCTCCTTCCAACCAAATTATATGGAAGTTAATTTCTGAATGCACGTGTCGAATTTTAATACTGCAGAAGAAGACCACACCAGGTGTCACTCCTGTCAGCTAAGAACAGGAAGCTGAGGTTACAGTTTTCATGGGCTCATCAAAATTGGCCAAGAGAAGATGGAAAAAATTGCCTGTTTGATGAGTCTCAATTTCTGCTGCGACACGCGGATGATAAGATCAGGGCATGGTCTAAACAACATGAAAGCATGGATCCATCCTGCAACGGTTCAGGCTAGTGATGGTGGTTTAATGGTGAAGAGGTTTTTTTTTGGGGACACTGAGCCCCTTTGCACCCAGCTGCCTTGTTTAAATACCACAGTATCCTTGAGTATTGTTGCTGTCCATGTCCATGTCCATCCCTTTATGTCCAGCAGGATAATTTGCCATGTCGGAGTTAAAACAATATCAAACTGGTTTCTTGAACATGACAAATGTTCACTGTACTCTAACTAAAAAATGTTCACTGTACTCACATGGTCTCCACAGTCACCAGATCTCAGTCTAATAGAGCAGCTTGCACATGTCATGCAACAGGGGATTCACATCAAGATTGTGCTGCCGACAGATTTGTAGCATCTGTATGATGCTATTATGACAATATGGACCAAAATATCTAAGGAAGGTTTGAAAGGGGTCTAATCAAGTACTAGCAAGGTGTGACTCCTCTGCTTATTTTAAAAAGGTTTGCCTTGCAGCTACAGTATATTTGTGACCATGGCATCCATATAAAAAAAAAAGTTGCCATTTCAGAAGGATCAAATTACTGGCCTGTATCAAGCAATGAAAGCGTTAAAGTTCCTGAAATTTTGTTAAGGACTGTCTACTGCATTATTAAACCCTGAATTGTCAGTTTTGTGGAAGAAATGTGGTCTAAAAAACCCTGAATGAGTGTGATGAAATCACTTACGTCACATTATCAAAGTGTAGAAACAGTAGAAATCACAGCTGTGTTTAATAGTGAAAGTGAAGGCATTTCCATACACAATGTGACAGGAACACACAGGATTGGGACTAACCAAGATATTCAGCGTCCAGCCCCAGGGCCGAATCCAGCACATGGCCCTGGGACTGGATACTGAAGATCTTAATCCAATGTTACCTGTGAGGAGGGGTGATTTCAAAAGAGCTGGAATCCACCAAGAATCTACTGAATTTTTGAGAATTGTCCAAAGTGAATTTGCAGCCAAGTGTTAAAAATGGCAGTTTAACTTTTGTTGATTGTTAGTTTGTCCAAGTACTTCTGGTGTTTGAAATATAGGGGACCACATATCATACAAATTTCTGTCATTCCTACACTGGTTACTTGATTTGTAGGTAAATACCCTCAGGGGAAATCTTTTTAGACTAATATTAGACTAATAGACTAATATTAGGTCTGTTCTGGCCCAATTTCAAAATAAGGTTTTAGGTCAAGGCCCAGTGCAAGCGACGCGAGAGCTTCCACTCTAACCTTGGCAAAACATGCCATGGACTTTGCTTTGTGCCTAGAGGAATTCTCATGGTGGATCATTTAGTTCTAGTGAAAGAACTCCTAATACTTCAGCATGTAAAGACAGTTTAGACCAGCGGTTGGCCATGGAGGACCCTCTGCTCTGCACATGTTACTTTATTGTATAAAAGTGAGAGTGATCGAGTAAGGAAAACATTATAATGTGGAGCAGTCCTCCAAGAATAGGGTTGGGAACCACTGGTCTAGACAAATGTGTGCTTCAATATTTGTGGGAAAAGTTTGTTAAAGGCCTACGTACAGTATGGGTGGGATCATTATAGTTGGGTTTAGACGTATAGACTCATCATAAACATGAATGTTCAATATTGGACTTTTAGTGATTTTCTTTTAACTGGCCTTTTTCTGAAGAAAATGTATTGTATAAAATATACAGAATCCCAAGGCTTCTCAACTCCTTGTTAGTGATCATGAATGACTATAGCAGGTAACTTCTCTCTTGCCAACATTAAAAAAGCTTGTTAGACAGAACTTATTGGATTGACCAACACATGCAGTACAGTGACAAAGTCCAAGCAGCTTGTTGTAGATCTTAGAAAGAGGAGCCATTTTTAAACAACTGCAGATTAAAAGTTCAGTTCAAACAATAGTATGTAAGTTCAAATCATAGGGAGCTGTAGCCACTTTGTCATGGTCTATCAAAAGACCCAAAATGTCACTCTGAGTTGAGGGAAGCTTGGTTAGAATGGTGAAACAAGTCTCCCTGCTTCTAAATTGACTTTCAATCTCGACAAAAGTTCGCAGCTGATCACATGGACAAGGAAAATTTTGAAACAGAGTTACTATACAGTTGAAGTCAGAAGTTTAGGCTTGCAAGCCGAAGAACACCATCCCATGTTGTGGAGGTGCTTTGCTAGTGCACTTCACAAAATAGATGGCATCATAAGGAAGAATATCATGTGTATATTGAAGCAACATCTCAAGAAATTAATGCATGTTTGCAAATGGGTCCCCTGGATAATGGTGGACAATGACCCCAAGCATACTTTCACAGTTGTGGAAAAATGGCTTAAGGACGATAAAGTCAAGGTATTGGAGTGGACCTGACTTCGATCCAATAGAAAATTTGTGGACAGAATTAAAAAAAAAAAAAACATGTTCAAGCAAGGAGGCCTACAAGCCTGACTCGATTACATCAGTTCTGTCAGGACGAATGGACTAAAATTCATTTAAAGCAGGGGTCTCAAACTCAGTTCCTGGAGGGCCGCAGCCCCACAGAGTTTTGTTCCAACCCTGCTCCAACATACATACCATGTAGTTTTCAAATAAGCCTTAATGACTTGTTTAGTTAGATCAGGTGTTTTTAATTATGGTTGGAACAAAACTCTGTGGGGCTGCGGCCCTCCAGGAACTGAGTTTGAGACCCCTGGTTTAAATGCATTATTACCATATACTAAGTACTGTAAGTGTATGAAAAATACCCGCTGACCAGTTGACAATGTGATGAAAGAAATAAAAGCTGAAATAAATATTTCTCTGTACTATTATTCTAACATTTCACATTCTTAAGACAAAGTAGTGATCCTAAATAACCTAAAACATGGAAAGTTTACTAGAGTTAACTGGCAGAAATTGTGAAAAACTGAGTTTAAATGTATTTGGCTATGGTATGTAAAGTTCTGACTTCAGCTGTATGTTTGAAGGGATGAACGTGAAGCTTACTGTACCAGCTGGCAGACATGGGGGGGTTGTTGCATCATGCTTTGTGGTTTTTTGCTGCTAGTGGAATTGGTGCTTTGCAAAAACTAGATGCAACAATGAAGAAGGAGGAGAACATAAGAATCTTTCAGAATAACCTTGAACCATTTGCTAGATGGTTGATACTTTCTATGTATAATTTCGACCCTGTGTTGATTTCTTAAAACCCAAAATAAATTATTTGTGCGGCATCCCCCCCCCCCCCCCCTAAATTTCATTAAAACATTGTTAAAATTAAAACTGTTAACGCTAAGAGCTATACAATCTTTTCCTCCAGAAAAAGAACAATTTCATTGTACTCCCAAGACTGGCATGACATTCATGACATTTTTCAAATAATTAAAAATTAACATTTCTTCTTTGTGTTGTACCATACAGGTGTCTGGGCGTCTACTCTAATTCCTAAAGGCAAAAAATTTGGACCTTTTGTAGGAGAAAGGAAGAAGAGGTCCCAAGTAACCAGCAATATTTATATGTGGGAGGTAAGCTAATGTGGTCAGAGGAAAAAGGGTAGATTATTTTGAGTGGCCAGGATTGATATATACACTCTCAAGAGATACAGAAATAATCAAAACTAATTATTTACAATCATGGTGAGTAGGAACGCATCTCCGCATGCACAAATTATTGCATCTTGAGCTTGCTTGGTTACAAAAGCGGAACACCACATTGGGCTCCACTTCTGTCAGATAAGAACAGGAATCTGAAAATGAACATCATTTATTTAATCTGATTGAAATCATTCGGATAAGAAATTCAGACTTGACTGTTTACATGGAAGCTGATCCAAAATGATGTTTACATGCATAAAGCATTTAATCAAAATATATAATTTTTTTCTGCCCCTTGATAAATGTTTAATCTGGTAGAAATATAACAGATGTAGTAGTATTGATTTTAAGCTTTGAGCTAACCTTGAGCTTAGGTTAAGTTGCCCTTCTTTTCTACAGTTACTGACTGGTCTCACATCTCTCTCTTTTTCTTAAATCCTTGAATGCATTATCTACAATCAGCTGTCTCTATTTCTCACTGAACAATCTCCAAGATTCTGAACCAGTCTGGCTTCAAAGCAACACATTCCAACTAAACTGCGCTTTAGGCCATCTCTGTGATTTATGCTGCTAGACCTGCCAAACTGTCGTCAGTCCTCATTCTCCTGCAGCATTTGACACAGTCATCCACCATGGTCTCTTGTCCATTCTCATAAGTCTTAAAATTGGTGCCACAGCATGGCAATTGTTTTTCTATCTTGAGGGTTGGTCATATTAAGTAGCATGGCGAGGGGATCCTTACATCCCTATGCAGACTCTCCACTTGTGTCCCACAAGGCTCTGTATTTGGTCCTCTTCTGTTCTCCCTCTATACTCTATTTTATGGTGAAGTCATATTCTCAAATGGGCTTTCGTATAACTGGTATCCACTGGCTTTCAGTAGCTGCCCGCATGAGATTTTAATCACTGATTAAATCACATCCTACACTGGACCACAATTCCTCTGATCACCTACCACTCCTTGACTGGTTCTGTTAACTCTCAGGTTACATGGAAGACATGCATCAAGACTATTCTCTCTCTAACTCCTAGGTATCTGAACATCTGAGTCACAGACACCATGTAATGTTCAAAGTAGGGCTGTTTGATTATGGCAAAAATCATAATCATGATGATTTTAGTCAGTATTGAGATCATGACTGTTCTTGATGATTCAGCTGTTAAAAAAATTATGCAATAGATGTTTAACATGAAATGAGCTGTGAAAAATTTATGAAGCACAAAAACCATGTAATTGATTTACCATTATGTAATCATTTACAATAATTTCATGTTATCGATTTACAATCAATTATCTTGTTTTCATAATTGTTGGAAGCCATAATTAAAATTGTGTAATTGCACAACCCTCATCACAGACATCTCTTTCTGATTATTAAATAGCACTTTAATAAGAAGTATGCGTTGTCTGTGTTTTTTTTTTAATCTTTTCTTATTTTATCTCCACAACAGTTTTTAGATCGACATTGGTCTAAGTCCAAGTTCATCTTAGTTCTTATTCCACCTATATGACGCATTCATTGAGAGATTTCAAAGCACTTGTGTAAGTCACTTTGTAAAAGGGCATCTGCTAAATGCTATAATTAAGCAGTATCACATGAGAGGGAGTGCTGTTTTGCTGGATATCAGCACGGCTGTGATACGAGGGCATGGCCTGTGTGCGTTTGTGTGTGCGTGTGCGTTTGTGTGTGCGTGTGCGTTTGTGTGTGCATGTGCGTTTGTGTGTGTGTGCTTGTGCTCTCTGCAATGTATTGGCACCCCTTCCAACCCTTTTGACTTATGCTCCGAATCACGCTATTTTTCACACTGGTCGGCATGGTTTACATTTACATTTAGGCATTTGGCAGATGGTCTTATCCGAGCGAATTGCAAAAGTGCTTTGAAGTTTCCGTCATTGGATAGATCCTTACATTGGGTTACTAGGTTACTAACCAAGTACCGTTAGCCAAACAATGTTTGGAAGTTGTTTTTTTGTTTTGTGTTTTTTGTGTGTGTAGGGGGATTTTGACCCAAATACCTAAGAAACAGATTAGCCTTTAGTCGTTGTTTAAAGATTGCCAGTGACTCAGGTGTCGGGTATATGGACACCAAGAGAAAGCTCATTCCACCACCTAGCTGCCAGAACAGAAAACAGTCCAGATGCATGTCTTCCTCAGTCCCTGATAAATGGTGGTTGTACACTGGGTAAGGGTAACCAGCTTAAGGTGTTAAAATTCCTGGTCAGATCCTGAGCTTACAGGTTCTCCTTGTGTTTGTATGGTTTTTCTACTTTTTATGGGCAGTGTGTCAGTTCTAAATAGGACATAGTTGAAAATGTATGTGCATGGTGCAGACTCCATCTATCCATGGTATTCCATCATCATCATCTATACCGATTTATCCCGTATACAAGGGGCCTTGAGGCTATCCCACGCTCATTCACTCTACGGGCAATTTGGAAAAGCCAGTTAGCCTTATCTGCATATCTTTGGACTGTGTTAGAAAACTGGAGTACCTGGAGGAAACCCACCAAGCACATGCAAACTCTATGCACATAGCCCAGAGGTGGGGATCGAACCCTCAACACTGGAGGTCGGGGCGACAGTACTAACCGTTAAGCCACCATGGTATTAAATTAATGGGTAAATTTTCCTGTCTTGTGCCTCATGAGATCTCTAGATCCGCTACTAACCTAACCAGGAGAAAGTAGTTGACAATATGAAGGATGACGACGATTTTGTTTTTTACTTTAGGTGTATTTTCCGACTAGGGGATGGATGTGTGTGGATGCCACAGACCCAATGAAAGGAAATTGGTTGCGATATGTGAACTGGGCCTGCTCATCTGACAAGCAGAACCTGTTTCCTCTGGAAATCAACAGAGCTATTTATTACAAAGTGCTCAGGGTAGGAAACTTTTAATTAGCTTGTTTTATAATGCTGTAATTAATACTTATTACATTATTTGAAAAACAAAAACGGCCATAGACACATGTCGGTTATACCTGTAAATGTGAATGGAATTGAAGAAAAACCAAAGTTACTGGTCTTTCCTTTTGCAGCTAAACACAAGCTCTTTAAGTAGTCGCTTGACAGTGCGTCAAGGCCCGTGTGGTATTTCTCTGCACTAACTAACAAGCTCGTCTCTTATTGGCTCTTCTCTGTGACGTCGCTCCCTGTAGCCAATCGCGCAGGACGAAGAACTGCTGGTGTGGTACAATGGAGAAGATAACCCAGAGATAGCAGCTGCATTAGAGGAAGAAAGGAGCAGCAACTTTCACAAGCGAAATTCACCAAGAGCAAAAAGAGGTACAAGATGTCTATACATGCGTAACAGCGACAACAAAGAAAGCCCCACCGCGGTCTCGACTTAGTGTAACGAGAAACAAGAACAAACTCGGTGTATTCTGATCAAGTTCGAGCTGAAGTCGCAAACGTCAGCTAACTCGATAGCATTGGTGAGCTAATCTTATAGCTACATCCTATGATCTTTACCTAGAGAAATCTTAAGCGCGTACGAATTATACGGCTTATTTCAGGTGTGTTTTAAAGAACCGCACGTTTAAGGGTGAGTAAGAGACGAGCGGGTAGATAGTTGAAGTCACCTCGACAGGTTTGTTACAGAAAGCCTCGGGTTTGTACTTGTCACAGCACCGAGTGACCTTCCTTCAGGTGTGGATAAGATGTGTCTAACGAAATAATCACGCGATACCGACAAGATGCAGCGATTATAAGGACAAATAAACCGAATTCGCCTCATTCACTGAGTACAATTATATTAAAACTTAAAGATATCCGCTTGTTTTGGAGTAATGACGCTAAATAACTTCAGGACCTCCTTAGAAACCAGTCAGGTTTTAGGCAACAGGTCAGATTCTGTAGCATGTCCCTGGAAACATATTGTTAGATTTACTCAAGTTTACAACTTCAAACTCCTGAAACAAACTAGGATACACTATACAGACAAAAGTATTTGGCGAAATCTGTTAATTATTGAATTCAGGCGTTTCAAGCAGGACCCTTATCCCCAAGGCAAGGGCAATCTTAATGCTCAAGCATACCAATACATCTTGGACAATGCTATGCCTTCCTCCAACTTTGTCGTAACAGTTTGGGGAAGGCCATTTTCTATTCCAACATGACTGTGCCCCAGTGCACTACATAAATAAAGACATGGTTTGATGAGTTTGGTTGAAGAACAAGACTGGCCTGAACCGATCCCTGTGATCTTAACTCCATTGAGCACCTTTGGGATGAACTCGAACTTAAGATTGCGAGGGAGGCCTTCTCGTCCAACATCAGTGCCTGACCTCATACATGCTCTGCAGAATCAATGGGCTAAATTCCCGCAGAAACGCTCCAAAATCTTTTGGACAGCCCTCCATGAAGAGTGGACGTGGTTATAGCTGCATATTTAATTATATGTATTTGGACACAATGTTCTTGCAGGTTTGGCCAAATACTTTTTTCCCCACTCTGAACCTACCTGTGCAGTTACAGGACATACTGGTTATGGATTATGGAAACATCTAATGCTACAACTTAATACACATATCTAAAGATTTATTAAACATTACATGGAGTTTACAGTTTATAAAGATGTGATTAATCCATAAATAAAGTTGAGTACTTTCATGATGGCTTTAGCTGTTTAGTGTAGACCTTAAAACGTAAAAATATATGTAGGGTTCAGGATTGCTCAGTACAGAGAGACGTATGCTTCTTTTTTTTTCAGCACAACCTAGGCAATATGATGAACTGAAATGTATTTAATTTTAACCAACAATTAAAAAAAAAAAAAGGTTCACATAGGCAAAGAAATAGCACAAATACACATGATATGTCTTTCTAGTTGTTTTTGGTTGCTTTTATAACCAACAAAATAATAATACAGTAATATGCTCATTTTGAGAGTTCTACATGATTGCCATATTCCTGTAGTGGTCAAATTTACACAGTATTAAGGTATTGATAATTTTTGTTCTACCCGACATATTTGTAAACCCAAACATACAGCTTGGTGTCTGAAGAGTCCCAACACCGGCAAGACCTCCATATAAGCTTGTATATTAAATTTATATATTTAATTAATTTTGATTGTCATTGATCTATGCTGTTGCCTGCCGCTTAGGTTTTACAGGATCAATTAAACATTGCATGGAATATACAATTTGAATAGATGCAATTAAATAAAGTTTTATGACGGTTTTAGCTGCTTAGTTTAACAGTTTTTCTAATGTCACTGAAACAGATTTTTCTTAAAAGAAAATTGAAAATGAAGTATGAAGTAAGGTTATTATTCAGTTATATTTTACATTCAAAGTCTGCATTTTAACAGCTTATTAAGCAGAAGATACGTGTTCAGTATGAGTGAAAGGAGGATGTTAGGCCCAAGGTTTGAGGAGAAAAATCAGTCTATCAGTTTCTATCCACACTATAGTTTCACACATTTCAGGGATTGTGTGTTGAAAATGAGTGAATGCAGCACTAGGTTTTCATTTTGCTCAGTTCTGACACAATACTATATTTTTGTTGTTTCAGGTCACTTTTTTCATACAGACTGCATGTAGGTGTTTTGACCTACTTATACTTATACGTAATTGACTTCATAAACATCCCAAGATACTGTGGTAGGAAATTTGGTTCTCTTTAGACAGTAATTTTGATTACAGCTCACATCTCATGTGTTACATTTACCCAATGCAGGAAAATGGCATTTGTAAAACTTTTTAAAATTGTTTATTAGGAGTGTGTTTTTTTTTTCTCCATGAGGTACAGACAAGAACCCTTTTCCCCATGAACATAACAGTGCAGTGGACAATAATAAATTTGAGTTTCCAATGTAGGCAAAACCTTGGTCGGAGGTGTTGAACCTTCCTTGCACAGAATAGAGTCGCAGCACAGCAAATATTTCATTTTGAGTTGAGTCAGCTGAATCTGACTTTGAATAGGATGTTACTTTTTAACTGAATCATTGTAACACTACTGTTGTTCTTGAACCATTTTAAATAAGGATTTTTTTTAAAGCAGTGTGGACCTTTTCTTACACTGTTTTCTTTTGACTGTTGTCATACAGGTTTTTGTTGCAGCTGCTTGTTATTGCATAATACACCGAGATGGCTGTGTTAATCCTCCATGTTTATTTGTTAAAATGCGGAGCAGGCTTTATAATTTTTTAATGACTATCTGAATGGGCACTTCATACTTCGGTACATTTTGTAATAATAATCTAAATACTGACCATAAACATCAAGTCCTCATCATTTGGGTTTTATATAAATGTTTAACTGGCTACAGAATAGTATTTGTTTTTGAAATTATTGTTTATTAAAAGATTCAGTGCCTTTCTCTCTACAGCAAGAAAGAAGTTTTTGGAAACAGCCAGACGGGCTGGTTTGGAAAGATTATCTAGGCAAAAGCCATTGAACACAACACCTATTGTCACAGAGATGCGCGATTCAGATAAAGGTTGGTTATTTTTGTTAAAGTAATCAATTCTTTGCATTAATTCTTGCTGTAATTGTATGTAAAAAATATTATTTTTTAATATTTCAAAAGTCCAACGGAAATGGCACAATAGTAAGTGTTTACAAAGTGTCAGTGTTGCTTTCTAAAATGATCCTTGTAATTATTTTTGTCAGGAATAACTACAGAGCAAGAAAAACCCTCTGTGTCTTCAGATCCATCTCAGGAGACTGTAGCTTCATGTATATCCGCCACAGAGACCAGGGACGTTTCTCTGTCTTCTGTTACTACAGCCGTATTGGAGCTACAAGAGAGCGATAAGTCAGATCAAGGAGAACTGCAGCCAGATGGGAGCCCTGAGCATTCTGCAGCGTCACAGTCAGGAAACAGGAGTGAGCAGCCTGACCCAAAACCAATTTTTGTTCACCCTGTCAAGGAGGGTCCTGAGAGTCCATTGCAAGAAGTGGTATCAGTGTGTTCTTTAGTTTCTCCAGAACTGGATGCAGAGGGGGACCCTGAATTTGAGGATGATGCACAAGATGGCAACTACCATTGTCAGTACTGTGAATGTCAGTTTCCTACCAAACACAGCCTGGAGCATCATATTAGCACTCACAATATCAGAAACCACCAGACCCTCACCTTTAAATGCAGATACTGTGCCAAGCCATTTGGTTCTCAGGTAGG
Organism: Clarias macrocephalus; assembly: GCA_011419295.1. Taxonomy (NCBI): domain Eukaryota; kingdom Metazoa; phylum Chordata; class Actinopteri; order Siluriformes; family Clariidae; genus Clarias; species Clarias macrocephalus. The sequence goes on from JAAGKR010000832.1 coordinate 104,803, forward strand.
CAAGCGCCGACATGAAAAACGGCACGAAAATGGGAGTAAAGGCCTGAAAAGGCCTGGGTCTCTTGCTGGGACAGCGTTTCTCCGTGATTCGTCTGGGTGTACTGACTCTCCCAATTCTGGTGGTGTGACATCTCCAAGCTCCACCATTACAAGTTCTCAAAACAATACGCCTCATCTAAGCTCAGAAGCGTTGACTAAAGATGGTGGAGTTGAGCCGGATCCATCTGTTGTTTTGGAAGAGAATGGTGAATCAAAGGAACTGCACCCTTGTAAATATTGCAACAAGGCTTTTGGCACTCACACCAATATGCGCCGGCATCAGCGCAGAATTCATGAACGTCATCTAATGCCAAAAGGAGTGCGGAGGAAAGGAATACTCCTACAGGCTGTCCCATCCCAGCAGCTCCAACAAGGTCAGAGCTCAGTGCTCCAGGAGGCATCGCCACAAAATAGCCCTCCACTTATCTATGTGCCTAGTGTAGATACTGACGATGAGGTTGAGCGAGAGGACAGCATGGTCGATGTTTCCAAAAACATTTCGGAGAATCTCAGCCTTTACATAGATGGAAAGATCTTATCCACAAGCACGGTCAGCAGCTGTGAAGTCATAGAAGTTGATTCTAGTAGTCCAGCATTGTTTGGTCTTGATGCAGTCATCTTGAATACAACCCAAATAAGTCAGGCTCTCCAACTTGAAACACAGCAATGTCATCTAAAAGAGCCTTCAGTTATTGATCAGTCTGTTGCTAAGAGAAGAACGTCCACACCACCACTTCTTCCCACTGTGAAAACAGAACCTGATAACATGTCATCTGCTGCATCTTCATCTTCAACTTCCTCACAATCTTCTTCTATGGGAGGTAACACCTTCCCACAGCAAACAGAGACACTGGCCTTTCAAAAGGAGAAAACGGTTTATCTTTCGCCCAAATTAAAACAGCTTTTGCAGACCCAGGACAGTCAGAAACCAACCCTTGCTCTAATTACGGACAGCTGTAAATTGACTACTCCGCTTTCCGTATCCTCTTTGCCTGCTGCTCAAGGAAGATTTAAAAGAAGGACTGCTTCTCCTCCTACACATGTACAAAACAGCTCATCCCCAAGCATGGAGAGCCCAGTCAATGAAACGGAGGATTCTTTTGCCCTTGCGGTGTCAAAGGTTGAAAGCGACTGCATGAACTATTCCTGGAGTGTAACCAGTAAAGAGCAGAGGGACTGCATGAGTCCTTCTGGAAAGGTCTGCCCAGTCTTGGTAAGCGGAGGCAGTTCTTGCAATCAGCAGCCTCTTGACCTTTCTGGTGCTATTGGTAAAAAAGGTGGCAGCATAAGCAAAGGATCTAGTGAGTCTGTGTTGGATTTAAGCACACACCATAAGAGTGTGACTGACCACAAAACAAAAACAAACATACTGTTACATTCACATGTCAAGCGAAAGAAGCCAAATACCAGTATGTTGGAAAAAGTATTAATGAATGAGTACTCCGGCTTGAGCTCAGCTGGAGGAGAGGGCTCTCCTCGTCTTGGTAGCCCAGACACTCATTTGTCCTCAGGCAGCACCGCAGGCGTTTCTCCATCTAGTGTGTGTTCAAACTCGGAACACCCTCCTCGTGAATCTGTCTCTCCACCCTCCCTGACTCCTGTGACTATTATTCCTTCTTCCCCATCATCCTCAAGCCAGGCATCCTCTACACCCCCACCTCCTGTTCTACCCACAGTCCCTTCACCGCCACCTCTTTCTCAGTTTTCAGATACCGCTTTTCCTAAACTGTCTCCCAAACCTTTTTATCCTACGTTGGATGAAATGTCAGGGTTTCCCAACGTAAAAGAAGCATGCCTTGAATTGAAGAATTCAGATGATAAAGACGTCTACCAAACTGCTAAACAGTTAATTACTACAACTGATGCACTGCCTCAAAGTCCCGAGGGCACAAAAAGTCATTGTAATACGGAATCTTTTTCCAAATCCGAAACACTACTTAAGTGCTCAACCTCAGATCCTGAATTACATTTGCTAAAAAGTACAAAAGATTATAATTTTTTGCATGAAAGAAACACTGACTCCATTCAAAATAGTTCCTTTGATAGAACATCACCTCAAGGCCACAACATTGCAACTGGCATGTCTCAAAGCCCACAATCCTCCCACTCTCCTGTGCACTTTCCACAAAATATGGACTCGCTTTCGTCCTATCACAACATAGTGACAGATTCTAATAGGCAGTCATTAGTTGACGATGGACTAGTTAAGCATATAGTTGAAGATGCAGTTGAAAGCATAGTCGATGATGATGATGATGATGATGATGATGATGATGATGATGATGATTCCTCATTTAGAGTGCCAGAAAAGACTTTGGATGGTGGGGACGCCTTAGAACTGGACATGTTTACTAAAAGTTTTGTATGTAATGTCTGTGAGGAACCTTTTCACTCTATTAAACAACTTAGCAACCATATTGTAAGCCATGCTGTAGAATGGCCTTTTAAGTGCGAGTTTTGCGTGCAGTTATTTCAAAATGCTGCATCTCTTTTGGAGCACCGCTCCTCTCTCCATGGAGTTGGGAGAATTTATTGTTGCTCAATCTGTGCCAAAGAGTTTGCTTTTCTCTGCAACCTCCAGCAACACCAGAGTGACCTGCATCCTGGTCAGAGCCTTGCTCACACCATGGTTGAAAATGGAAAGCTCAGGCCTCAAAATTACACTGATCCTACTCAGGTGACTATGGAGAGAAATTCTTCATCCTCAACCCCTGACACAATTGTAGAAGTGTCCTCTCAGGACTCATGTAAATTGTTGAACTCTAGTAGTGATAATGAGGAGGCTGATGGAGAAGAACAAGAAGACCCCACAGAAGAGCTGTACACTACAATAAAGATTATGGCCTCTGAAGCCGGAAAGCCCAAATGCCCAGATGTACGCCTTGGCATCAATCAACACTACCCCAGCTTTAAGCCTCCCCCGTTTCCCTACCACAATCGAGCAACTGCTGGCTCTGTAGCTTCTGCAACTAACTTCACTACCCACAACATACCCCAGACATTCAGCACAGCAATCAGGTGTACAAAATGTGGCAATAGCTTTGACAACATGCCTGAGCTCCACAAACACATTTTAGCTTGCGCTAATGCAAGCGATAAGAGACGGTACACACCAAAAAAGAACCCTGTTCCCCTCAGGCAGACAGTGAATCAGCCTCAGAATGGCATCGTCTTACCCATAACAGCTGCTGTTGGAGGACAGAATGCCTTCCGTAGGATGGGTCAACCCAAAAGGCTCAATTTCGTCCAGGATGTACCTGCCAAGATGAAGATTTCTGCCTTAAATAAGAAGAAAAATCAGCTTGTCCAGAAGGCCTTATCTCAGAAGAAAAAGACTGCTACTTCTGTAAAGAAAGCTTCCATTCTGGGGGAAGAGCAAGAGATACAGGCGTGCCCATATTGCAATCGAGAATTTACATACGCTGCCAGCCTTGCAAAGCACACTGCTTGGAGTTGTCCTCAGAAACCAGCTGCTAAAAAAAAGAAAGGTGTCCTAATGTCTCAAGACAAAAACATGAAACTCCGAAGTCGAGTAGCAGACTCAGAAATCAAACAAGAAGGCAACCCTGGCCTGGCTGTGAAGCCATTGGGGAAAATAAGGACCCGGAGCTCAGAACTGTCAGAAGGTGATGTTGCAGTTAAAAATGGTAAATCGGGAAACCCTCAGAAAGTTGGTAAAAGACTAGCCTCGGAGAAGGACCATTCCGGCCCTAAAAGCAAGAAAGGCAGAAAGAGCAAGCTTAAACCTTTAGTACTGTCCACATCACAGCCACCTGCAAAAATGCAACACAGTTGGAAAGATATCGCTGTCAAAAAAGAGCCTGAGAGAAACCCACAACTGCATCTTAAAAAAGAAAAGCATTTCACAAAGAGAAGACGGGAAAGAGTTGGTGGCCCAGTGACCCGCAGTCTGCAGATGTCAAATACTTCACCACCTGGAGAAGTGAAGACTGAAGATCCACCCACTAATTAACCTGTACATGGAGAACATAAGGTGCCCAGAAAATTAATTTGACACATTTTTTAGTATTAGAAATCATGAAATGTTTTTTATATTGAACCATGTGGTGGTGTTAAGAAACAACATTCAAAATTATTTATTCACCTTTTTGTTTTTCTTCCTTTTTTTTTACTTTACAGAAATCTAATTTAAGTTGGCAAAGTGGATTTTGTAAAGACCCCTGAGGGAAGACTGCCATTGAGATGTGCTGGTGAACACAATGTGAACAAGTTGGAGTGCTAGACTGATCAGATATGATATCAGGAGCCTTACCCACCTTTGTATGCTTCTGTATTGCTGACAGAAGCATGCTGTTTATGCACTTTGGTAAATAAGCATTTGTGGATTTCACACAAAAACCTAATGACTCTAATTTTTTTATATGTATATATATACACACGTGTGTGTGTGTGTGTGTGTATGTATATGTATGTGTGTGTATAAACATGCATACACGCACGCATGCATACATAGATGCACACACACACCAATCGGCTACAAATCTCTGAAAAAAGTCAATGTTGGCCATGATAGAAAGGCACCAGAACATTCGTGGCACCACCTTGTGTAGGGGGCAAAGAGCCCAATGTTGCTGACTCGACTTCCAAATTCCCAAGATCTCAATTTGATCAAGCGCCTAGGGGATGTGCCGGACAAACCAGTCTGCTACGTGAAGGCCCCACCTCGCAAAAAGGAGCAGCTGCCACCATCCTGGTGCCAGACACCACAGCGTACCCCCAGAGGCCCTGCAGCGCCATGCTCCAAGGGGCATGCACCAGGTGGAACCCGAACCTAGGTGGTTTATAATATGGCTGATCGGTGTGTGTGTGTAAAATCTCAAAAGTAATATTACTTTATAAATAAGGGGCCATGTGGTTCCATTAATAACAATGGATGATTATATTGCAAAAAGGCAATCCTTTATTACTTAATACACCCATTTTTGTTATTTCATATGTTTTTGTCCTTGTGTTCTGTGAGATTTTAGAATTCTCTTACTGCATGTTTTGTGTAAACAACATGGCTTTGAGTGACACTTGTGTCAATACTCTATTTTGTCCTGCTTTACTTTTATCGCTGCAAATGTAAAAGAATTTATGTGAATATTTAATGTAATGCTCCATAGGGAATGCAATATTTGTTAAAATGAAGCGCTCACATTTTAGACAGGTGTTTTGTCTTTTTTTCCCTTCTCTCTTTTGTGAACAAAATAATGAAACATGCTGTTTGATACAGTCAGAATGAGTGACCGTGGTATGATGTATGTATGTTTGTGATATTAACTATCTGAACCAGGCATTGTGGTTTTGTCTGTACCTTTTATAATCTGTAGGATTTACAGCAGGACTGCTGGCCATTAAAATTACACTAAATTACGAATGAGCAAAACACTGTTTTAACTGAAAATAAGCAATCTCGTTACACTTTTCTCAAACAGGACAACATTAAAATAGTGCCATGATGGAACTGTCTGCTTGACTCATTCTGATCACCTTATAAAAGTCTCCATGCATAGGGTGTGGTTGGATGACCAGTTTGGGCGGTTTTGGAATGGTTGTCAAGGCCTTCTGGAGTGGCGTCTGAGATCACCAAATTTAAGCTCATCTAATTTTGACCTGTAGCATGTGAAGGGGCAGCACGGTGGCTTAGTGGTTAGCACTGTCGCCTTGCACCTCCAGGGTCCGGGTTTGATTCCTGTTTTTTTTTTTTTTTTTTTTTTGTTCTCCCCATGCTAAATTGCCCGTTGTATGTATGAATGTCCATATGAGTGTGGGTATGTGTGTGCCCTGTGATTGATTGGCACCCCGGCCAAGGTGTACCCTGCCTAGTGCCCTAGGTCTTCTGGGATAAGCTTGAGTCCCCCCAGTGACGCTGTATACAGAATAAATTGGTATAGAAAATGAGCGAGTGAGCATGTGCAGGCCATGGTATTCCAAAAAAAAGATGTTGAAAGTTATATTTTGCTTAAAGTGTTAATTTCCTGTATTTATTGTGATTTTTTTGCAGCGCACTGCCCTATGCTGCCTATTGTGACAATGTATCATGCAAACTTGATGTTGGAATTTTGTGAGGGTTATGGGTGAGTCTTCCGAAGTTGTGGGAATTATTAATGATAAACTGGTATAACCAATGTGGTGATCTGTGAAGAGAAATCTCCAAATATTCTTGTGAACATTGTGCAGGCAACATTGTCAGGTTTGCCTCACGCTGCCCAATTTCGCCTATTACATTTACCTAAATATTACCTGGCTAGCTGACTAAAATATAGGTAGCTATATCGCAGGGTAATGTGGACACTGGCTTTAGTTCTAGCATGTGTCAGTAGCTACTGGTTATGTACTTAAACAGGGTTTATTCGTGTCTTTCATTTTTGTTGTGCATAGCTGATGAATTAATTTTAAAAAATGTATTAATATTAATCATTCATCATTGACAAATTGTATTTATAAAACAATAATACACTAAATGGTGGTGTAGTGGTTAGCACTGTGGCCTTGCATCTTCAAGGTCAAGGCTTTGTGTCTGTGTGCATGGAGTTTGCATGTTCTCTCCATGCTTGGTGGGTTTCCTCCCACAGTCCAAAGACATGCAGATTATGTAAATTGGCGTTCCCTAATTGCACATAGTCTGTGTATGAGATTTCAGCTGTTATTACACGTAAAGCAAAGTATTTTGTTAAATTAAGATTTAAAAACCTTTTATTTTCCTTGTTTTGTAGTGATCAGAGTGGCAGTGTATCCAGAATCTAAGCTAGAAACACTGGGTGATGGGTGCTGAGGCAACAACGTTACTTGGTGCACTACTGTGCTGCAAGTATTAAAAAAAAAAAAAAAAAGGAATCAGTGCATTGTATGTTATTGCTTGTTGGTCCGTCTTTTGCAGCTATAGCAGCTTCCACTTTTCTTAAAAGGCCACTCACAAGATTTTGGAGTGTTCCTGTGGGATTTCGTGCCCGTTCTGTATAGCATTTATGAGGTCAGGCACTAGACTAGGACTCGCAATCTCCATTCCAGTTCATCCCAAAGGTGCAGAGGGGTCGAGGTCAGAGGGCTCTGTGAGCCAGTCAAGTTCTTCCACACCAAACTCATAATGTCTTTGTAGTCTTTTTTTGTGGGATCAGTGGTAATTTCTTTGTGCTTTTTTACAGAACGACTTACAAAAGTTTCTGTCATTGGATAGATCCGTACACTGAATCTGTAATAGAAAAGGAATGTTGGGATATTTTGGAATAGAAAAGGGTTTTGCCCAAACTGGGCACAAAGTTGGAAGCATATAATTGTCCAAGATTGCCCTTCACTGGGGATAAGGGGCCTGGTTGAAACACCTGAATTCAATAATTAACACATTTGGCCAAATACTTATATCCATATAGTATATGTTCCATAGATTCAGAAGGTGTTCCCATGTTGACCCCTGTCTGCTCCAGAAAGGGTCTACAATGGGTCTACCAGGTAGCCTGATCTGATTATTCACATGTTTTTAGATGGCAGACCCCCAGATGCAAATGGGATGCAACAGGAGGCACTAAGGCAAGTTCGCAGAGGTCTTTACAGCACAAAAAAGTTACAAACTCTAATATTTTCTCTTGTATTGATGATGGGAGAGTCGGACCTCTGCATAAAGTACTTTTAATGCATGTGCTTCTGAAGAAAACCCTGGGCATTGCGAACCAATCACATGCTCCCTCGAGCGAACGTTTCCTGAAATCTGACTTTTAATCTTTTTTCCAGCACCTTCAATTCACTCACTCATCATCTACAGGGTGCTAATCCAACACAGGGCACACACATATACACACACACTCATTCGCACACTACGGCCAATTTTGGGAATGCCAGTTAACCTAACCTACATGTCTTTGGACTGTGGGAGGAAACCCAACAAGCACGGGGAGAACATGCGAACTCCATCTGTGGGTGTCATGAACAGACAGAAGGGTTGCATCACAAGTATAGCAAAAGTGGGAACAGGTTGTTCAAATTGCATATGTTGATAAAGTAACACTTTCTCTATACTAAGGCACTACTTAACGTACAGTGCATCTTCAAACTTATTCATTTTAGATTCATTACATGTAAAGTGGAATACTGCAAGTCTTTTATTTTAAAGTAATTATGCTTACAGCTAATAAAAAAAATCCAGCATCTCAAAATATTAAAATATTTTATAAAATCAATAAAAACAAGATATATAGTACAATACAGAAAATGTTTTAAAAGTCGTTCATTTATGCACTCAGTACTAGGTCAGGGCTCCTTTAGCATGAATTACTGCATCATTTCAGATGGCATGAAGGCAATCAGCCTGCAGCACTGCTTAGATGTTAGTGAAGACTAGGTTCTTAATTTCTGTATTTTCCAATCTACAGTATGTTTTTGGGTCAATGTGTCTCATCTTCCTCTTGACAATACTCCATAGATACTTTATTGGGTTCAGGTCAGAAGGGTTGGCCAACCAGTCAAGCATAGTAATACCATGGCCAGTAAACCAGTTAGGTATCGCGATAAAGCTGCATTGACATTGAACCCAATGGATCAACACCAGCAGATGACATAGCACCCCAAATCATCACCGACTGTGGAAACTTTACACTGAACTTCAAGCAACTTGGATGTTCCTCTCCACTCTTCCTCCAGACACTGGGACCTTGATTTCCAAATTAAATGCAAAATGTACAGTCCAGTTCCTTTTGTCCCTAGACCAGGTAAGATGCTTCTGATGTTATCTCTGGTCCAGGAGTGGCTTGTTACTAGGAATGCCACAGTCAGAGGCTATTTACAGAAGATTCCTGTTCATGGTCCCTTCACAGATTAGAAAATGTAGTAGGAATTTAAGGAACAGCACTCTCCTGGCTCAGATTCTATTTGACTGATCATTATCAGTATGTAGATTTAAATGGTGATTATTCTCATGTTCTCTAGTGGAGTTTGGTGTTCCACAGGGTTCGGTTTTAGGCCCACTGGGTTTCCCTTTGCATGCTTCCTTTGGGTAACACAATCCGTCAATGCAGCCATTCAATGCAGCCATCTATCAGGAATTTTGGTATTAGTTTTAATTGTTATGCTGACGACATACAGTTAGACGTCTCAGCAAAACCAGCTGAGAAAAACCAGCTTGCTAAAGTTGAGCAATGCGTAAAGAATATAAGAGATGGGCTGTTAATTAACTTCCCTCTTCTTAATCCTGATAAGACAAGTTCTAGTCATAGGACCGCATGCAGCTAGAAGCAAGATTTTAGATCACACTGTAAGCCTTTCTAGTGTAACAGTAAAAGACCTCGGTGTGATTATAAATTCTAGTCTTTCATTTGAAGCTCATGTAGACAATATCACCAGGATAGCTTTCTTTCACCTCAGAAATATTGCCAAGTTAAGGAATATATTGTCACTAAACGATGCAGAAAAACTAGTTAATGCTTTTATCACCTCTAGGTTGGACTATTGTAACGCCTTACTGTCTGGTTGTTCAGCTAGGAGCATAAACAAGCTTCAGTTAGTTCAGAATGCAGCAGCAAGAGTCCTTAATAGGACCAGAAGATACGAGCACATCAGGTAGGTTGCCTTAGGTAAAGGGGCAGATCTGGGGGACTCATGGACGTAGACTATTATGGTGAACTTGTATGTTTAGATGCTGTTGTCCCCACTCTCATTGATCACTCGGGATTGTTGATTGGTTGCTTTACATCTCAGGGAGCCCACATGTCTGTGTTTTCTTTCTGGCGCTCCCTTTTAGTTATGCTGTTATAGTTAGTCCTGCCTGAGTACCTGCTTGCACTCTACACTACATATACATTCATCTTATACATTATGTGACTGTGACCATATTTAACTGTTATCTGTCCTCTTCTGCTCTCCCCTCTCCTGTTCTCTTTCCCCCTCTCTCTCTCTCTCTCTTTCCCTCTCTCTGTCGAGCTACACATGTTCCTGAGCTGCCAGTGATCCCGACTCCCTCTGCCCTCTGGACCTGTCTGACTCATTCTGGTGCCCTGCTTCTGGTTGGACACATGGATGCCCCGTGTGTCTCTTTGGGATGCGTCCGGTGTCTGGGTACGGTTTCAGTCCACCATAAAGACGGTCCAAGACTAAACCATTTTACCTTAGGGTTGTGTAGACTACTCACTCATTCATCGTCTATACTGCTTAGTCCTGTATTTAGGGTTGCAGAGGGCCTTGGAGCATATCCCAGAGACTTAGGGCATGAGGCGGGGTACACCCTGGATGGGGTGCCAATCCACTGCTGGGGACACACACATATACACACACCTACACGCTCACTCACACAGTACAGGCAATGTTTTTCCAGAAACACTGGATGTGTTGGATTATCACACATGGCCACACATTCAGACACTCATTACAGGTAACTGTGCACTAGATGAGCCACTGAAGCATAGGGACAATGAACTACTCTGGCATATTTCTACAGTGAATGACAAGTTAATTTTTTGTCCGATTTGCAGTACTTTTAACCATAGGAAAGCTTTATTACTTGGGAATCTCTAAAAGTGCTAGAAAGTATATGTCAGGGTTTCCCTCTAGTGGAGTTCTACTGCATGTGCTCTATTTGGACTTATTTTGTGTGGTATGGTACTTTGATGTTGACACAAGTGTTTGTTGTTTCTTATTCCACAGTTGCTTTACACGAGTGTTCATTTCGGTGTGTTGATTAGTATCACAATTATTTAAGCCCCAATGCTGTCCACAGTTTGTGTATTGCATCTGTTCAGGTCATGTTTATGTTTGTTTCTCTGATGTTCTACCGGTTGATGGGGAGGGAGGTCAGCATTGAGAACATATCACAAATGTTTCCTGATAGCTCTGTTAGCAATGAAATGTTTCCTGAGCGCCCTGTCAGCACTGAGATGCTTCCTGAGAGCCCTTTTGGCACTGAGATGCTTCCTGATGCTTCCTCGCTCAACCACACAGACACAAACGCACATTCATAACCATGGCTAGCAAAATTCCCCTCGGCCAGCAAGATATTACAATTTAGCGTTGCGAGACATTAGAAGCAACAACTGGTGCATTTAAACCTAAAGACACTTGAATATCTCAGGTACAGTATATTTGAGGCTAATCACTCTTCTTGAAAATGTTGTGGACTGCCATATTAAAACTCAAGTATTTATTGCATTTCTACAGTTGTGGAGTTCTCTTGGAAGAAAAATAGAAACATCTTTGTTTTATTGACACAGCATGAACAGAAATGATAGAAGGCTTTGGGGGCTCTGGAACTCTCTGGAATTGGCGAAATGAGTGCCTTTACAACTCTAGAATACAGAACCCAGAGGAGATTAGTACAGTTGCCATAAATACAGTGAGAGATCTTGGTGCCCCAGGTGCTTTTCATTTAATGGTTAATAACTTACTGTGGCAGACGATGCCTATAGCCCATCACAAAAGAATTTTGATGACCAGAGTAATGCAGGAGTGCACCCCAACTTATTTTGTGTTATACTAACAAGTGTATGGAAGTCCTATCCGGCAGTTTCAAATTTTCCATTAAGGAAACTCAATTTCGACTTTCAACTCTTGTGCACATTAAAGAGTGGAACAGACTGATTTACGTACATGTCAGAATGCATGACTTGAGTGGTATTTCAGCTGGAAAATCATCAGACAAATTTGGGGAACCTCTGAGACTTGTGTTAACTTGTTAAAAACACATTACCTTAGTAATACTGTACAGTAGGTTAGTGCTCCTACTGATGAAATTCTAAGAAAATTCTTGGAAACACCCACAATTTTAGGAATTTTTTTTTTTTTTTTTTTTTTGTCTTTGCAATATGGCATTTTCAGGAATATCTTAAACATTTTTGTCTAAGAGGCAACTTATGCAATGTTAGCGGTCTACAAATGTCTCTACAAATGAACCCCTGATTCCTCCACAGAATCTGATAGAGTAGATGCAGGAGTAGAACGTTGTAAGGATAAAATGTATTAATGAAGCATCTTAACTCCCCCCCCCAAAAAAAGAGCTCCCAAGGTGAAAAACTGTTAGAGGCAGGGAGGAAGATGAAAGAAAGGAAAAATGGAGGAAAGATGAAGGCAAAGTACTCGCTCCCATATTTGAGGCATACAAACCGACCCAGCCATTTATATCGACATGCTAGTAATCACAGTATTTAAAAAGCATGTAGACATTTTTCCCCATTTACTTTTAAATAGATTGAGTAAAAAAAATCCAGCATAATAAATACATTTCAAATAAATTTGTTAAATAGGCAAAAATAGGCCAGCTATTTTAAGGTAACGGCTTATAACGTATTATAATTAAGAGCACTGTGTAGTTATTCACAGGTCATACATTTTTCATACCCACACCTGAGCGCCCCGATAAGAGAGCCAACTCAACCCACTAAAGATGTACTTCATTAGCATATCTGATAAATGGATGTACTGTACTTTATCAGCACTAGTCTGATAAATGGAATGGTGGCATGCCGTGACAGTAGAAAGTGAGGGATCATTTTATCAGAATAGGGAGGCGCTAATAAATATACTAAATGAAAAATAAAAAGAATAATTAGGCCAACTCTGAATACACTTTTTCAGTCATGGACCCTCCTGTAACCAAACATCATCCAAACTCACACAACCCGATGATATGTATAAGTTGTAGGTTGACCAGTGCATGACTAGCATTTATTTATTTATTTTCGACAACCAATCACAGTCTTCAGAAGAATACATCATACCTAGCAGGGGGATCCTAAACCGCTGTTAATCTATGATACCTACTGTATCTATAAGGTTTTGTGCTAAGACCTCTCTTAGAAGCTTCACGAGCACAACCCCTGTTGTTCGTGCATTTTTAAAAATGTACTTCAATATCAGGAAACCATGGCCCCAGGGCTTGATGTGAAATCTATTGATGAGCCTAAGCATTTATGTGTGATGAAAGTAAATTTGCCAGATGGCCTATCTTTCAGCTCATTTCTGTGGGGTAATTAATAATTAAACAATAAGGGCTGTTCAGGAGTGAGACAAAAATGAAAGCTCTGTTATTGCCTTTGAGTCTGCTGAGCTGGTGACCTCTGGTGACCTGTTTGAAGTCTGGCAAGGCAGAGGGCCTGTGCAAAAAGTCTGAATCTCTGATTTTTGAAATAAAGGGCTACTTTGACAGTAGACAAAATGTATATAATTCTTTTAGAAAGTCAGTATGTGTATGTGTATGGAGGCTTATAATTTGTACAAATTATATATCTTCATCATCATCATTATTATTATTATTATTATTATTATTATTATTATTATTATTATTATTATTATTATTTTAGATCAGCAAATCTTTTTTCCTGGTAGTAGAAAAAACAATGGCATGAACAGTGTCATTTTAATGCTTAAGTCAGATTCAAAGGATGCAAAGATAAATCTGGATCTTCTCAGCAAATGAATGTTATTCGCAGTGTAGTCAGAGCTCTTTTTCAGTAGTCCTGCAACTAATCGGTAACTATTTGTGTCTTTGCATAATTCATCATAATTCTAAGTAGGGCTGTCAGTATTCAATTCAATTCAATTTTATTTGTATAGCGCTTTTAACAATTGTCATTGTCGCAAAGCAGCTTTACAAATGCGCTGACAATATGAACTTGTTAACACATGAAATTAACCTAGAAATTATAATGTGTTACTATTTTTTACGCAAATTAATCACGTGACCAAGTTTGACCCTAATGGCTTCCGATAATCTCAGAGGGGTTACCCAGCTATAAATGATATATTTATATATTATAATTTATAGATAATTTAACGCAAATATTAAGATGACTGAGGAAAAGTCACCTCAGTGGTGAACGGCAAGCTTCATTATAAAAAGCTTTTAGATGGATGTTTGAATAAAACCAAAGTTTATTGCTCAGGGTGTCTTCAAGGGGAACTTGTTTTACAAGAATATATTACATGTAACACATAGGAGTGGTGGCTCAGGTGGCTAAGGCTCTAGATTGTTGATTTTTAGATCACCCGATCCGTTCAAGCCATTCAAGACATTTATTGACACACCCCATACTAACCAGCCACTGTGTTCAGTGCTAGTACAGTTCGAGAGATCTTAATTTAAAATTGATTAATTAGATTTTTTTTTTTATCGATTAACAGCACTAGTGATGGCGTTCAAAGAGCAGTAACACAGTGTATGATTAAAGGGTCTTCACATGACAACCTGCACTACTTATCTATCTACTAAGACACTCAAATAATTAGAGAAAAAAAGTTAAGAAAGTTAATAAATAAAGAAAATTAAACAGATTTTAAATGTTAGAGCAGTTAAAGGAAAGCCAAACATTAATATAATTAAAATAAATAGCATAGGTCTACTGTAGGAAATGTGCAAAATGTAGCCATACATTCATGATAGCTTAATAAGGCCTATAGCGGAAATGCAGTTGAAATAGTTTGTTAAGACTAAAATAAGCAAAAATAAAGAACAAATATTTCCAATGAATATGAGACTACAAGAGTGACATTGATAAATTGCCTCTAGGTTTGAATGAGTGTTTGCATGGTGCCTTGTGATAGACTGGAATCACATCTAGTGTCTAAGTTCTTCAACCTACAGCTATTGACTCTGTAAACAGCCTTCCTGTGCACAAGACAACTGATGGCCTAAAGCACATAAAAAAAGGCCAGAAAAGTCATAAATCAACTGTGAACAAGGCACACCTGTGAACTAAAAAAACATTTCAAGTGACTGTACTTGTGAATGTTTATAAATCTGTACATACACATGCAAAATAGAAAAAAAAATTATTTGCTATCAAATTTTTTAAATTAATGATTCACATTATTATTCAGTAGTCATATACATGGGTGTTTTTCCCCCCTTCTTTTTGTTGCTTAGATAATGAGTTGATTAAAATGCATTGCCATCGTGATGAGTCATGGTAGCAAAAAAAAAAAAAAAGAGAAGTTAGAACACATTAGATCACACATGGCTCTGGGGATAATTATCCCTCTCATTATTTCATGCATTTCTGAAATCACAAAACTTGCCATCAATATGTACTGAGGATCATTTTATTATGTTTTGCACTTATTTTAAAATGGATTCAAAATGGATTCAAATCCTTATAGAAATGGATTCAAATCCTTATAGAAATTATTCTCATAATTTCCACACAAAAATCCACAATGAAAAAATTCAAATTTCAAAAATAAATAAATTAATAAAATAACATTTCCATTTACATACCGTAAGTGTTCAGACCCTTTGTTATGACACTTGCATTTGAGCTTTGGGACATCCAACTGGTATCAGTGGTGCTTGAGATGCTTCTACATGATTAAAGTCCACCTCTGACTTACTGTAAGTGGACATACATAGTAAAGGCACACACCTGTCTACATAAGGTATTACCATGAATATTGTACAGTATGTCAGAGTTCAAATAAAGCCATGAGCTCAAGAGTATTTTCTGTAGACCTGCAAAACAGGATTGTGTCAAGGTACAGATTTGGGGAAAGATGTAAGAAATTTTCTCCAGCATTAAAAGTACCCAAGAGCACAGTAGCATCCATCATTTTAAATTATAAGAGATTTGGAACAACTAACGGTCTTCTCAGATCTGTCTGCCCAGTTAAAATGAGTAATCAGGGATGAAGGGACTTGGTCAAAAAGATCACCAAAATCCCACGGGTCACTATAAATAAGATTCTGAGCTCCTTAGTGGAGATGAGAGAGCCTTACAGACAAATAACCATCACTGCAGCACTCTACCAACCATGATTATACAGTAGAATGGCCAAATAGAAGCCATTTCTCACTAAAAGGGACATGACAGACGGCTGGGTGTTTGCCTCCCTGAAGCCCCTGAAGGGCTCTAAGACCATGAGAAACAAAATATTCTGGGTTGATAACAGAATGATTGAACTATATGGTATCAGGTACTGCACATCACCCTCTTAAAACCACCTCTATAGACAAACATGGTTGTGACAGCATCATGCTCTGGGGATGTTTTTTCTAAACTAGGACTGCGAGACTACTCAGTGTAAAGGAAAAAAATGAATGCAGAAAAATAAAGACCTATCCTGAGCAAAAATCTTCTCCAGAGTAGAGATCTCAGTTTACATTTCAACAAGACAGCGACCCAAAGCATATCACCAAGAAAACATAGTCTTGGAGTGACCCTGTCTCTGGAGACACTAAAAAAAAAAGGCTATGTCCATTCAACCTTATTTGATGGAGCTAAATACGTCACAATTGTGATGTATATTCAGTTTTTAGTAAATTAACAAAACCCTACAATCACCTGTTCTTATTTTGTCATTGTGGAGTATTGTGTGTAGAATTATTAGAAAAAAAGGATCTGAATCCATTTTAAGATGAGTGTGAAACATAACAAAATGTAGAAAATTGATATCAATTTAGTAGATTTTCAGACAGTAGATTCCAGTACACCGAAGATAAACTGCCGTTCAATTAAGCTTGCCAGTCATACTGATTGGTCATTTTTGGTGCACAGTCAGCTGCCTACTAACGGTGGAGTAACATGAAAATATTTTCCCACAATTCTACTACAGTTTCTTTTTTTTTAATCCAAAATCTCACTCATTCTCTACACCACTGATCCTGTACAAGGTTGCAGGAAGCCTGGTGCCTATTCCAGGGCACTAGACAGTGTACACATTGGATTGGGTTTGAATCCATTGCAGTGTACACAAGCACACACATTCACTCACAACCTACGAGCAATTTGGAAATGTCACATAGCCTACTTTGCATGTGTTTGGACTGTGGAAGGAGACCGGAATACCCAAAGGAATCACACAGACTCGAGGCGGGAATCAAACGCTTGACCCTGGAGGTCCGAGGTCACAGTGCTAAAAACTACACCACAGTACCACATCAAAAAAATAATCCATTGGATTGGCAGACAGAGAAGTGTGCTTCGTCTCTCCAGAGAACATGTCTCCACTGTTTTAGAGTCCAGTGGCGGCATGCTTTACACCACTGAAGACGATGCTTTGCATTGCACTTGGTGATGTAAGGCTTGGATGCAGCTGCTCGGCCATAGAAATCCCTTCCATGAAGCTCTCTACGCCCTGGTGAGCTAATCTGAAAGCCACATGCAGTTTGGATGTCTGCAGCTATTGCCTATGCAGAAAGTTGGTGACCTCTGTGCACTCTGTGTCTCAGCATCGCTGACCCCGCTGTGTGATTTTACGTGGCCTATGATGGGTTGCTGTCGTTCCCAATTTCTTCCACTTTGTTATAATACCACTAACAGTTGACTGAGGAATATTTAGTAGCCAGGAACTTTCACAACTGGACTTATTGAACGGGTAACATGCTAGAATTTACTGAGCTCCTGAGAGCGACTTATTTTTTCACAAATTTTTGTAGAAGCGGTGCATGCCTAGGTGCCTTTTAAAAAAATTTATACAACTGTTACCATGGAAGTGATTGGAACACCTGAATTCAATGATTTGGTGGGTGAATGAATACTTTTGGTAATATAGTGTACAGTATATCCGTCGCCCGATGTTCCAGGAGGCATGTATACAGAACCAACCATACATATATATATATATGGACAATTGCATGATTTTAAAACTTGCACCATATACAGCAAAAGGGATTTTTTAGAATTGGAGGTACAGTAATCAGGGAAAAAAGCCTTGCTTGAAAAAAAGGAGATTGCTTTGTTGTACTGTAATTTCCTACACCTCCTATGAGGCAGTCCACTGCAGTGCCTGCATACCCCGTCTCTCTCTCTCTCTCTCTCTGTGTGACCCAGCCACATTCCAAACCTCTAGATTTTTGGAATGGGGTGGAGTGTGGGGGGAAATCCTGTAACTATACGCATGCACACTTTCTTATTGATTTTGGTATGCAACAAAGAGCACTTTTCATAGAACATGACATGAACATCAAAAAATATATTTGAAAAAAAAAAACATCAAAAGAAAACATAAAAAAGGAGAAAAGAATAAACAAGCATTGAACACTGGGGTAAAGGGTGAGGGATCTGTGTGTGTGTGTGTGTGTGTGTGTGTGTATGTACAGTACATTATGAAGAGCATAGACCCAGCACTCTGACAGCTGTTTAGCACAGAGATTCCTGTTCCTCTTGGGTAATGACCCAATCCCACTCCTCCCCAGGGCAGTTTGTTTGCTCGGTACACATTATGTGAAAGTTCGTGGAGTTGTGCAGGAACTCTGCACTTCGGCTTCCTCCCCTTTTTCCCCCCCTTCAGTTACCCAGCACATGGTATGTTCCTTCTAAAAGCAAGCATGTCATCTTCCACTGCACTGGGTCGCCTCCTGGAGCAGCTGCGTAAGAGAGGAGGAACCCTTGCGCACCCTCGCTGTTTTCTCATTCTTTCACACGCCATTTCTTTTTCAGACAGAACCTGGGGTCTGTTCGGTCAACGAGATCAGGATACAGAAGGGGGGGACAAAAAGGGAAGATTGGTGGAATTGTTTTAGCCTTTTTGCAGATTAAACGGTGAGAGAGAGAGAAGGGGGGAGAGAGAGAGAGGGGGGGGGGCACTTTGTTCCCTCCTTGGCTGCGCTTGACACCATGCTCCCTTTGCGCGGACTGGCTCTGCCCTAGGGTGCGATTTTAAAGATGATGGAGAATAATAAGCAGCCGGGGCAGCACGCCGATAGTGCCGTGTACTCTACAAGCCAGGAGGTGAGCAGCCTGTGCTCGGAGCTCTCATCCTGCAGCCGCAGACTCGCTGAGCTCGGAGCGAACATCATCGGGAACAGCCAGCAGAGCGGTAAGATTGCATATGCGCTTTCCAAACGGGGCAAAGTTTTGTGGCTTGTGAGTTGCGGCGGTGCTGCCATGGCATCAACTGAAGTGTGTGGAAGCAAACGCGTCGTCCTGTTTCCTGCGCACCTGATGGAATGACAGATGTAGCGGAGAGAGAGAGAGAGAGAGAGAGAGAGAGACACCGGTCATGTAGAGGAGGAGGATGAGAAGCACGTGCTTAACTTCTGACCAGTTCTGTGTTCTAAAAATATTTACATTTCATGCAGACATCCTTTGTAGTCAAAAGTAAACATGTATACATTGTTTTTCTGTTCTAACTGAGCAGTTTGGTTAATAATGTTTTTTTTATTTTAAATAATGTTTATCTTGCTGCTGTGTGATTAAAGCGTGGCTTGTTATTAAGCTGTTCTGTTTAAACTACAGACATCCTGACTTGTAGCAGCTCATCTCTTTTAAATTCCTGCCTTTCTATATACTTTTGTTTCCCCCAATATGTCTTTTTATTAGTGTTGTCATTGCAACAGCTACTGACGTTTTGATGCAGTCAGGTAACTGTTAAATGGCAGTGCCTGAGAAAAGGTCTATTTTTTAAAAAATATTTAAATTTCTCAGGTGCTGGTTCTTCCTTCAGTTTCTTTGTCATCATACGTAAACATGTATACATTATTTATTTTATATCTAACTGAGCAGTTTAGTTAAAATGCATCTAATTGTTCCATTGTTTTATCTTGGTGCTTAAGGTGTCTCTTCATTAGAGTTGGTGATGCTCACTGTGGCTCTAATGTAACAGCTTTTTATGCATGTCTCTGACGTTTTGGTGCAGGCAGGTAACTGTTACGTCCCAGTGGATGAGAAAAGTTCTGACTTTGTGTTTTTAAATTGTTTACATTTCCGAGGTGCTTGTACATCCTTCAACTTTTTAAACATCTTTTGTAGTCATAAGTAAACATGTATACATTGTTTTTCTGTTCTAACTGAGCAGTTTAGTTAATATTCATCTAATTGTTTCAATGTTTATCTCGCTGCTGTATGATTAAAACATGGCTTGTTATAACTTGAAGCAATTCATCTCTCTTTTAAATTCCTGCCCTTCTATATATAGAATATATATAGATTTCCATCCAATATGTTCTGTCGGGGTTGCAACAGCGTTTCATGCATGTCTCTGACATTTGGTGCAGTCAGGTAACTGTTACATGGTAGTGGCTGAGAAAAGGTCTGTTTTAAAACATATTTACATTTCCGAGGTGCTTGTACATCCTTTAACTTTTTAAACATTGTAGTCATAAGTAAACGTGTATACATTTTGTTTCTGTTCTAACTGAGCAGTTTAGTTAATATGTAACATATTATTTCATTGTTTCATCTTGGTGCTGTATAACAGAGAAGGTATGTGGCTTGTTATTAAGTTGTTCTGTTTGAACAGATATCATTAGCAGTGCATCTCGCTCTTTGATTCCTGACATCTGACATCTGACATCTAGCTTTCTATCCGATATGTCTTTTCATTAGAGTTGGAGATGCCCAGCATGGCTGCGATGTAACAGCTTTTTATGCATGTCTTTGTCATTTTGGTGCAGTCAGGTAAAGTAACTGTTACATTCCAGTGGCCGAGAAAAGTTCTGACTGTGTGTTTCTAAAATATTTACATTTCATCTTTCAACTTCAAACATCCTTTGTAGTCATAAGTAAACATCTATATCTTGTTTTTTGTTCTAACTGAGCAGTTTGGTTGATATGTATGTAGTTGTTTCATTGTGCGTCTTGCTGCTGAATAATTAAAATGTGTCTTGTTATTACAGTAAGTTGTTCTGTTTGATCAGATATCGTTACTTGTACTTGTGCATCTCTCTTTTAAATCTCTGCCTGTCAAATACATTTCTATCCCATATTAGTGTCGGGGTTGCAACAGCTTTTCATGCATGTCTCTGACGTTTTGGTACAGTCAGGTAACTGTTACATGGTAGTGGCTGAGAAAAGGTCTGTTTTAAAACATATTTACATTTCTGAGGTGCTTGTACATCCTTCAACTTTTTAAACATTGTAGTCATAAGTAAACGTGTATCCGTTGTTTTTCTGTTCTAACTGAGCAGTTTAGTTAATATGTATTTGATCATTCCATTGTTTCATCTTGCTGCTATATAACACGAGAAAGTATGTGGCTTGTTATTGTTTGATCAGATCTCATTAACAGCGCATCTCTCTTTGATTCCTGTCTTCTGTCTAGCTTTCTGGATGCCCATGCTCAGCATGTCTGTAATGTAATAGTTTTTTTTATACATGTCACTGACATTTTAGTCCAGTCTAGTAACTGTTACATGGCAGTACCTGAGAAAAGTTCTGACTTTGTGTTTCTAATATATTTACATGACTGAGGTGCTTGTACATCCTTTTGCATCATAAGTAAACATGTACTTTATATATTATTCATTCTGTACTAATTTAGCAGTTTAACTAACTAGGACTGACGATATTAAGGCATGTGATTAATCTAGAAATGTTAACGCATTACTATATATATATATATATATATATATATATGTATGTATGTATGTATATATATATATATATATTTTTTTTTTTCAAATTAATCATATGACCAAGTTTGACCCTAATTGCTTCCCATAATCACAGCGCGGTTACCCGGCTATGTGTGATAATGGCACATTTAACGCGGATAATTAGATCACTGAGGAAACATCACCAGGTGTGCCGAATGGCAAGTTTATTATAAAAAGCTTCTATGTTTGAGGTATTATAAAACTGTATAATGTTTCTTCTAACCAGTTTGTCATGCATTTCTTTATTCCAACATTGCGCATTTATAATACAAGTTACTAGATAAAAAAAATTTCATCAATTGCCAGCACTAGTTATTATGTATCTAATTATTTCATTGTGCATCTTGGTGCGGTGTGATTAACACACAGCTTGTTCTTGTTCTGTTCGAACAGATATCATTAGCAGTCTGTCCTGTCTTTTATCTCTCTTTCTATCCAGTACAGTATGTCTTTTCCTTCGTGTTGGGGATGCCCAGCATGACTGTAATGTTGCAGTTTTTTATGCATGTCTCTGACATCCTGGTGCAGTCAGGTAAGTGTTACACTTCGCAGAGGCTGCTGACGGAGTGTGTAGAATCTAATCAGATCTGCATTCCTGCCCCAGGCTGTTCATGGGAACTGCTCTTACAGTTCAAACAGCCAGACACCCTGCCCTCCACTCACAGAGACATTCCATGTCATACTGAGCTAGTCAACATGGATCTTGTTGTTTTTCAGTGTGTTTAATTGCTTTGTGAAACATCTACATTATATAGGAGAGGTTAAAGACGTCACCGGCTCGAATTATTTCCATATTGAAGGTTAACGACACATTCTGTTCACTAGCATTTTTAATCAAGAGACGCATTTAGTTAGGTTTGTGGTGTTGTCCTGACATTACCAAGTTGACCAGCAACATAATCTCTTCTGTTTTAGAAGAGGGACTTGAATAGAAAGTTGCTTAGCACATTCCCACAAATTATACCCTACATATTTTCCCAGCTACAAAAAGGCCAGAATGCTTTAAACAGTTTATCTTCATTTAGGCCTCACTAAACTAAAATGAAATGCATTATGAAGCTATAAAAAATGCTGATGTATATATTATTATATGTCTGCATATTATATTATATTATATTATATTATATTATATTATATTATATTATATTATATTATATACAAGGTTGAATTAAAAGTGCACTCTGGTTGTAGAACTTATATTAATTATATTTTAGAAAAGTCAGATGCATTATTTTTCGACATAATCTCCTTGGTTTTTAATACACTTTGTCCACCTGTCAACAAGCGTTCGTGTTCCCTACTAAAAAAAATGTTTTAGGCTGAGCTGTGAAACGCTGTCTTCCCTTCTTCACCCTAAGTGAATCTTCATCATCATAGGGCTGCTTTCAAGTCCGATGCAGCAAGATCAGGACTATAGAGAGGATCCTTTAACACCTCAAATCGAAGTTTTAGAGCGTGTCGAGAGTGTGGGCAGGAGTGTGCAGACATGCATTGTCATGGAAGATCACGCTGCCCTTAGACAGCAGTCCTCTGCATTTAAACTAAAGTTTAGGCTTCAGCTCTTCACTCACTGTTGATTGTCGATTGTAATGCTCCAATACTGGTCCCTTGAGAATAACACAAAATTGTAAGCATCAGTGGTTGAGACTTTTGAACCTTTTCTCGGTCAGGGATTGTGGATGTTTCCGTTCCATAGTCTGCCGTTTACTCTCAGGGTCATAGTGATTTAATCGGTGTCTCATCAGCAGTAATGATTCGCTTTAAGAGTATCAGTCCAGATTTTGTTTGCAGATATCCAAACGCTTCTGTTTATCTTCTTCTGTAAGAACACACACACACACACACACACACACACACAAAACGAATCGCTGCATGTTGCTCTTCTTGTGTGCGAATCACAACTGGGGCATCCATATTTGCTCACACCGCAGTTACAAATGAACTGATGTAACACACCTGCACAGCAGTGCCTGGGGAGACAGTAACCTTGAATGGAAAGTGCGGATAAGACAGAAGTTTTAACATAACCAGAGATTGGATCATTTTTGACTTGTCTTTTTTTTTTTTTTTTTTTGTCTTGTATTTTGCTTCATTTTGGCATTCAAGCTTCTAATATGTGCACGCTGCACCAACTGACCCAAAGGACAGGGGAGTGGGAAAGACTGCTGGGCTGGCAGCCGTTACCGTAGAAACGGCTGGCTATGGGAGTCTGAAGGACAAACAACAGAGCTAAACCCCTGGCACATTGGCACATTCGAATGCAAACTTCTTTAATTTCTGGGTTGAGTTTTTTTTTCAAATTATTGGGAAATTGGTGTGTTCTGGGTGATTCACACAGTGCATTAATGCTGCACATGCAAACTAATGGGAGAAAACAGGTTTAAATTTGTTTTAAATTCTCGATAGCTGATTTCCTGTGGGGGGGGGGGTGGGGGGGGGCGGGCCCCTTCAACTCGTCTTCAAACCAGGGCCTGACTGCTATAAACCGCACCCTGTTTGTTGTTATTGCAGCATGACTGGTACTATAAGTCCAAACAATATCCCTGAGCTGGCTGGGCTTCAGTATAGAAGAGGCCTAATGACCCAAAGAACATACAAGCTCATCCCTCGGGACTCCAGTGAGAACTGGATGAAAGAGTTCTTTGGAAAATAATCTGTTTCCATGGGAAGCATTTTGGACCTCTGATCCCTGTGGTATCTGTCGCAACAAATAAGCAAACAAACCAAAAAAAATGCCCCAGTCTGCACTTTCAATCCAAGTTTCTCTTCTAATCATCCATCACACCGACAAAATCAGATCTCTCATATGGGTGTGTGGTCGAGCTCCTACGAGTCCTAACGTTACAGTTCAGATCACATTTTCTGAGTCACAGACGCGATCGTTTTACTGATCAGGAAAAAAAAAGAGAGAAATTTTTGCTTTCTAGTTATTTATTATGAAACTAATAGAACAGTTGAACCAAGCAGCTTTTTACATTGTAGCAAATTAAATAATTCATGTCCTTTTTAAAAAATTAAATCTTAAAATAGTGAATACTTGGTATACTTGGACATTACGATGCTTTTAATGTAATTTTTTTTTTTTTTTTTTTTTTTTTTTACTAGTTGTTCAAAGGAAGTGGGTACTGACTTTACTTTGAACAGTCAAGGAAGTTAACTAATAATGATAACAACGAGTCTACTTTTTATTATGGGCTGGAAAAGGTCTCTTCAGCAGGTAATATAAAAATTCCCCTAATTTTAATGAAATGTGCATAAAAGTTCAAGTACAAATTTTACACATCTTTCACTTTTTTGTTGGGGTGAATGGGCATTCTGCGCTGTATAGGATTTTCGTCGGTGGGATCTGGCAACCAGTTTAAAAAAACAGACCCTTTTCCCCAGCAATGGTGCCCAAAACTGCATTTTGCACCATGATGGTTAAAGTCCATTACACCACTAGTCTGTGCACAGCAGTGTGTGTATTATTCAGCCATAGCCATTAACTCAGTTGTTCTACCAACATAGTCCATAGTTTGAGGTCCTTGCAGGCTCCCCAGTGCAAGCACTGACGGTTGGTCTTGAAGGGAATGAATGACAGAAATGCAAACATAACCAGATGCACTGGGTTCTTGGCACTCTCCAGATGCACGCAGTTTGTAATGAGACAGTCCTTATGGAGGATTCATTTTAGAAGCATTTCCCATTGCTAAAGTACATCATGTACTTCACACTGGATTTTCCTTTGCAGCATAACCATGATCTAATTGCTATTATGTAAAACAAACTTGTAAAATGTACTGTAGGAACACTCTCTTAAAGGATAGTTGAGTTTTTGTAATCAGTATTATTTCATGGATTAATCATAACAGGCCCTTGATCCAACTGAGTTACAGCTAACAGAATAAGAAAGAAGCAACATTTCCAGTTTTGATTTGTCTATTTAAAGAGTCAACTTATTTTCCCCTCCACGCTGACTTTCTAGCTCTCTTCTTCTACCAACCGAACTGCTGCTTTTTCTCACCTCCCGACCCAGGCTTGCTCATCAGAACACAATAAGGAGTGACATGGTGCATATTTTCTCTAAGGACAAGAGTAACAGGACTCCGGCACAGGAAATGAGACATTATGCATTCTTCAGCTCATTTCTGTGTCTTGGTGGGAACATAATGTTTATTAGGCCCATATGTCAAGCTCTGAAAAAGGGCAACTTTGCATACAAGGAGAGTGAAACCGTTTCCGGTCCTGATTTAAATCTTAATGCTTCCGGTTCTGCTTATTGATTTTCCCAGCAAATGGTCTTCCTCACAGTTGAGACAACTCGCACTCAGGGGTGAAGAGGATATGTGCGCGCGCACACACACACACACACACACACACACACACACACACACACACACACACACACACACACACACACACACACACACACACACACATATAACAAGGCCAGCATGATATCTGCTTTCTTTTTTCCACCACCAGGCAGCAGATCAATATCTAGAGTATCATGAGATATTATTGCTGGTGGCATATATTGGTTCTTCTTTAGCTCCCCGTCAGCCTGGTTCTGGATGGATATTTTGGTTTTTGATAAGGCTTTCATCTTTACCTCATCTTCGGCAACAAAAAGCTGCCGAAGTGGAGACATTATAACCTTCTTGCAGGACGGCGGCTCCTCCTCTTGCTCAATCTTCTCTGCTTTCTCCTTATTTTCTCTCGCGTGTCTTTGCTCCTGCTCTGAGTGTGCATTGCTGAACCATCTTCTCCAAGTTCCTTTGGCAGCACAGATTTTGTTAGCTTTCCTGCCATCATCGTCTTCTCCTTGACCTGTTTCCAGACAGTGTTGTCCTCCAGATGAAGCTTGAAATTAAGGTCTAATGCCATGGCGTCTTCAAGAACATTTTTGATCCTATACCTCTTGGACCGCTTGGAAAGGTTTACCCAGACAGCCGGCTTATCAATGCAAATCTTTTTTTTAAAAATTTTTATTATGCCTGGTTAGTTGAGAAGTTAGAGTGTCTTTGCTGATGGCTTACAAATTGGAAATCTGATGGGAGTAAAGAGAGAAACACCAGGTTAAATAAATCTGTCTGGAATAGCTTTCAATAGTAATTATTTGGGCTGAGGAAACCCACCAAACACGGGGAGAACATGCAAACTCCATGCACACAGAGACGGGAATCGAACCCGGACCCTGGAGGTGCAAGGCAACAGTGCTAACCACTAAGTCACCCCGCTGCCTGCTTCATATCAGTCACTTGACTGATATGAAGAACTGGGCTTTGACCATAGCAACCATCCATTTACAACAAGTAATGTCAGATTCCTGCAAGTTAAAATAGGCTTAATGTGATTCACCGTCTATCTTTCACCCTGTTGTAGGCTAAGTCACACATGTGTCTAAACAAATGACTGTTGCACGTTGGTGCATAATGTAACAGGTCCTGGCTAATAGCTTTGCATGTCCTTGCAAAAACAAGGTTCTTTAACCCTATAAGAAAAAGCAAACAAACAAACAAACAAAATAAATATATATATATATATATATATATATATATATATATATATAAAGGGGGGGGGGATCCTGTACCCAGCATTTTTATAAGTTTTTTTGCTTGGAATCGACTTTATGGCTTTTGGGGTTGGAATTTGAGTTTGAGTAGAACATTTTTGGTGATCCACATGCAGGGTTCTGTGATCATGTACTGTAGGTGTCTGGAACACATACAGTTTGTGTACAAATCTAGTCACAGCAACAAATTTATAGCATGTTTTTAATCCGTTTATCTCCGGTCACGTGTTTATTCTAGTCAGAGTGGATCCAGAACAGGGCAGTTATACATCCTGTAAGTGATTCCAGTCCATAGGAGGGCACCATGCACACAGAGATTTACACGCCTGGGGCAATTAAAACTGTCCAATTCCTCCCCGTCACTAGGGGGCTCCCACATTAAGGCTACTACTACCACTCAGCCGGGAGGGCTGAAGACTATCATGTGTTTCCTCCGAACCACGTGACGCCAGCCGACCGCATCTTTTCGAACTGCTCGCTCGCGCACTGTTGGGGGCGGCGTAACACACTCGGAGGACAGCG